>JANAVB010009198.1:19582460-19827460 GCA_029216955.1 Iris pallida | reverse complement strand
CACCATTTTTGTTCGAAATTACCGTTTTGCCCCTATATCCAGATTCAACAGACAATTTTATGCACGGCCTGCCGGAATCCAACTTTGGACATACGGTTGGGTTCGTATCAAAAAACCAGATTCGTAGACAAGTAGTTTGATGACTTTAGAGACCATTGACTCTGGCACAATTTTTGGTGCAAAGCGGGTCGAATAACGGACACCGTTTTTGCTCAAAATTATCGTTTTGCCCCTGTATCCAGAATTGGACTTAAGGACCGGCAATCCTAGCTAATTTGACTATTCTGAGAACATCGGTAATGTTTATTTCAGCTTTCGGAGACAGTTGTGATGATTTGGACTTTACGGCTCACATGTTCACTATATTTTGTGGGATCTGTGTACACCCTCCAGGCAAGTATACCTTGCCAGCTTTTACAGTATAATTTATATACATGTTTATTATCTCGCTGCTGTTCTTTTCTTTACATTCGTGATTTCTTTATTCCATGTCTAGTGCACTCATCATGTTATAGTTTTACTTGACATATTTCTAGTCGCCTGCACATTCTTGTTCCGTCCTGTTATGATAGTTCTATCTGTTACACCGTGTTAGTTTATATGTATTCCTTGATAGAGTCGTCTAGTCCTATACCACGATTTTCTTGACTTGATTATAACTTGACTTGACTTGACATGACTTGAGTAGGACTTGACTTTGACATTCTATAGATTGTGAGTACTTACCTTGACTACGGTCTATAGGATTTTATACTAGGATTGTCTACTGTCTTGGTTGTGAGTACTTGCCTTGACTGCGATTGAGACACTATAGAATGTGAGTACTTGCCTTGACGGCAATCTATAGCTTTGACCTATTAGCCATTTCTAGTATGGCATGCCAGTGCCTTAGGATCCTTATGTCTAGATCTTGTGTCTTAGTTCATTTTGTCTCGTCGGGTATCCTTGATTGTTCCTTACTTTTTACATATTTGTACTGTTACATGTTGGCTTGTATATTATGTATCTTGCTAGTCCTCTAAGGACCTGATGATCTCTTCAGGTTTAGCGACTACATGGAGTTAGTTAGCAGAGCAGGATGGTAGAGGATTGCGATGTATGATACAGGTATTTGCTTGTGATATTTCTTTATTATCTTCTCGTGCTTTATATTCAGTACCATGATATACTCTGCTTATTTATAGACTCATATCATTCTTGGAGTCTAATCGAACAATATGCTAATGGGCTGCAGACCATGATCCATACTTATTTATTCTTGTTTATATGATTCCTGTGGATTGAGATATAGTTTAGATTAGATATGATACCCATGACCTTGACAGCTTATACGTACTCAAGTTGGGCTGGAGTCCGCTCGATACGTAGCTGGCTTGCTCACGAGCTCGCATCCGAAAAGCGGGTGTGGGTCGTGACATGTCAGAATACCGCACAAACACCAGGCAAGATATCTTGCCATATTTACTGCTTACAATTTAGTTGCATTTTATTTCAGTTATTGTTTCTATATTTCTTGTTTATTATTTTCTTTTGTATGTGAACTTAGAGTTAAGGGACTACCTGTTTGCCATTGATTATAAAAGAACAGAACAGTTTTATGGGAGGACTGGACTTTTACTTCACAATACAAACTCGCTCATACAAAAAAAACCTAGGAATAAAAACCTAGGTACAGCAATCTAAGTACAATTGTTTAGTTTTGATTCTGGGGGTGACGATAGAGGCTCGGGAAAGCGACGGCAGCTCTGCCTTACTCCTTGGACGATCGGACGTAGCCTCGGTTCTGATGAAGAAATGCTCTCAGAGCGTGTGGGAAGACTCTTCTGTGCCTGCCTTTTTCTCTCTGTGTATCTAGCCCGGAGGGGTTTTGCAAGGGAATGGCACCTTGCTATTGATAGAAGTGGGATGTGATCATTAGGGTTTGTAATGATTGTCCTAAAAAAGTCGGCGGCTTGGGAATCTAATTGCCATTTTCCTTGATCCTATCTTGTTGGCAATTAATCTGGACCACTAATCTTGATTGCAACGAATCTGGACAATTAATGTTGATTGTGTAAAATCCGTATGGGCAATTAATATTGATTTTCATGAATCACTGGAAGCTCGGATCTCCTGCCACGTGTTTAATCCGCGTGATTGCAATAAATCTGTTTTGATTCGGGTAATTATGATGATTGCACTAAATTTGGTTATTGGCATTTGTTGATAAATCTTAATTGATTTAATGCCACGTGTCTAACCATCATTACGGGGAAATTGGTCTTCTGCCACGTGTCATAACCTCGAGCCACAGCCGCATGAGGGTAGCTTCTTAGGTTTTGAACCACATGAAGGTGGCAGCCGTATAGGTGTAGCCTCTAAAATCTGAGCCGCATGAGGGTGGTTTCCAATTGAGCTGCATAAGACTAGCTACGTGTCAAGGCTGCATGGGCATGGCCTCTCAGTATTTGAGCCGTATGGAGATGATCCCCATGATTCGAGCCGCATGAGAACAGCGGACGCATGGGGTGGCTTCTTAGGATTTGAGCCGCATGACGATGGTCTCCACAATCCAAGCCGCATGAGAGCATCAGCCGCATGGGGGGGTGGAAGACGCATAGGAAGCTTTGGAGTTGGTGGATCGTGCCAGCTGTATAGAAGATTTTCTTCGTTTCCCGAAGAATGCGTCGTCATGTCAGAGTTTTATTATTTCAGCTTTAATGTCAGAGTCATCACTTTATGTTAGAGCATTTAATGGGAGCAGTCACTTCATGGCCAGCTGTAAAAAGCAAGCTGCATAGGGCCACGTGATTCTTTCCTAAGCCGCATGAGGCTATTGGAGAGTTTCTGAGCCACATGAGGCTCCGATAGATTCCAGAGCCGCATGAGGCTCCTTCTATTTTTAGTCTTATGGGCTTCTTCTGTTTTGAGCCGCATGGGCTTCTTCTTGTTCTTTTCCATGCTTCTACAAGACCCCCTTCAAAGTTTTCAATTTGAAAAATTGAAATACTTTGAATAAGAAGCATGGCTATATGAGCTCTGCTGGCCGCATAGGATGTTCTGGCCGCATGGACTGCTTGACCGCATGGCCTGTCTGGCCGCATAGACTCCCTAGCCGCATGGGCTCCCTGCCACGTGTGCGTCTCATTAATTGCCCTTAAATCGTTTTAGAGCCGTCTTTTGGAAGAATCCCAAGCGTTGGTTCATTAAATATTTAGATTTTATGCCCTGGGTGAATCTCCTTTATGAGAGAGAGCGAAATCCGAGGAGTCGATTTTGCCTGCAGCACACGACCCGAAGCGGTTATTGGTCCACGTGCCTCCCCCTATATTTTCTATAAATAGGGGTGTGTCTAGGTCATGGATATTACTTTATTTTCTTTTGTTCTTCTCTTGCCCTAAGCTGTTGTGTTTCCTTCTCCGATCATCATCGACAATGGCCCCCAAAGCTTCCAAAGTTTCCAAAGCTCCTAAGGCCTCTGCTGCAGCGAAAGGCAAGAAGGCGGCGGCCTCATCGCCGACTGTAGTGCCCCAAGTCCATCCTGACGTCTACCATGCCATCAAGGTTAAGGACTATATAGAAGATCGAACACTCCAAACCTTGAAACAATGGCTCGGTTGCATATTTTTTATGCACAAGCCTTCTTTCCCTCAGCATTCAATGCGTTCTTCGTCTTTATGAAGCCGCATATGTTGTATGGGCCGCATGTATGTCCCATGTCCGAGCCGCATGGGGGTATACCCCATGTCCAAGCTATATGAGAGTTTGTCTAGTAGCCGCATAGACACTTCACAAACTGAACCGCATAATGACCCGTCGAACAGAGCCGCATAAGTCTCTCTGAATCGAACCGCATGAAGCCCCCTAAAACAGGACCGCATAAGCTCATCTGGACTGGGCCATATGAGGCTCTGGCCATCTTCTAACTTTGTTTCTTTTATCTTTGATTCTTGCAGCATCCCTACCGAAGGCTGAGATCATTGTGAAGGAAGAGCTGCTGCCTCCTTTAATCAAACATGAGCCATTACTCGTTAAAGAGGAGATGATATCAAAAATGGAGAAACAAAAAGAAGAGCTGGCGCCTATTGAAGTTGCTGTAAAGGAGGAGCCCCAGTCTGACGGCGGTAGTATTGGGAGTTCTGACTCTCCTGCTCCGGACGAGGATTTTGATCAAGTAGATCCTTCATATAAAAAATGGTTGAGGGATTGGTATATGCGCCCCCGCAACTAGGATTCGTAGGCCCTCATAAATGTCCGTCTTTTGTCTTGGCTTCTTTGGACATCAATATAATCTTATTCCTTCTTGTCTGAATGAAATAATAGAGAACTTTTCTGGCTTGCTCATGAGATGTAGTCATGTGAATGTAACTGATTTTAAATGAACAGAATACATTCCCTCTATTCTTTGCTTGTAGTAGTTGCCCCAATGGAAGACTTTTTGTGGACTTGCTATCCCTGGCATACCTTGGTTTCAGGTACGGATAACAAGTTTGATGTGGATACTTAGAAAATTCCACAGTGAGGTGGTCATGGAAGTTCCCGGTATCGGGAGAAAGAATGCCATGGAGCAGTTGGGCTCCCGGGGCATAATGAGAAATTTGTAGTCAACAGAGGACATTTGTGGTCACCTGAGAACATTTGTGGTCAACAGAGGACATTTTTGGACCTATTATCCTTGGCGTACCCTAGTTTTGGGTACGGATAATAAGTCGAAAGGGAACCAACATACTTACTCAGAGGTAATGAGGACGTGGCAAGAATGCGGGTTTCTTCGATGGAGCCTTCATACTCAGAGGTAATGAGGACGTGGCAGGAGTGGGCTCCATGAAGGGGTACATCGAACGACTCAGAGGTAATGAGGACGTGGAAGTTCTATATAAGAGGGGGATTTGTTTTTGGCGGAAGTGAAACAACTCAGAGGTAACATCGACGTGGTTGTTTTGGGAAATTTGTGGATCTGTTACCCTTTTTTGTGCACTGATAGTGCGGGTAGTGGATCATGAGGAGGGAGCTCTTTTAGGAAAAAAGTTCAGAGGTATGATCATACATGACTTACTACCTAAAAGACGCGATATAGATTTATCTGGAGTGACCGGAGTGTAAGTTCAGCGGTACCTGCGGGTACATAACTCGACAATCTGAGGAATATGGAGTCAGAATGTAAGTTCAGCGGTACCAGTGGGTACATAACTTAACAATCTGGAATTATGGAGTCAGAATGTAAGTTCAGTGGTACCAACGGGTACATAACTTAACAATCTGGGATTTAGAGGATGTTGTTTTAGACATAATACTTCTTCAGGAACTTGTCGTTGATGGGCAACATGAGCAAGTCTCCATTTTGTTTCGCGAGGCGATAAGCACCGTTGGATAAGAAAGCCTCAATGACAAATGGACCTTCCCACTTTGGCTGGAATTTGTCGACGGTTTTGTGAGTCATAGCCATCGGCCTCCAAACTGCCAGAACGAGATCGCCCACTTAGAATGTTCTGATCTTAACATTCTTGTTGAAGGCTCCCGAGATGCGCGCTTGGTATAACTCGATTCCATTATTATTACAATTGTTAAAATATCATGAATTGTACTTTGCTCCCTCCTGACTGGAGACTATATTTTTAGGTCCTATTGATGACGTAGAGCTACTGATTAGTAGTTATTATGATCCTGAGTTGTATCCAGCTGTGCTACCAGATGATGCTGGACTTGGAGATGACGAGTCTATCTTTTAGTTGTTGTCATTTTCTATTTTCCAATTGTTGTTTGAGAAGACTATTTCTATTTTCAATTGTAACTTTTGTTGGACAAGTTTTATTTATCGAAATATTAAAAGTTGTGGCAATTAGAATTTGTGTTGTTGATTACCTGCATGAGTGATACAGCTTACTGCCGCCGTCTCAACAACGGTGCAGGCTGGACATGATCCGATTAGACCCAAGAAATTGGGACCGGGTCATGACATGTTTTTAGTAGTGGCCCATGCAGGTCTGATCAACGACTTAGGAAAACATATCTGGAAACATTTAGAACACTAGAACATTAATTTGCCACAACATAGGACCGAAATATATTATAAATAAATATTTTTGTTTGATTATAGACTGGTAGGATACCTTGCTTATGTTTATATCCAAACCTTCCAGAATATGGCCACCAATCCTGCTGGCGATGGGATATCTTCACCCTATTATACCCCACCTCCCCTATCAAGTCCGGATCCTACACCTCGGCAGCTGGCCGACCGTCCCCATAATACAACGGCGGATCCATCATCTTCCCAGACGGAGATGCAGCCCCCTGTGGTAATACCTCCTCCAGCTGCCCCACAGGTGCCTGTGGACCCCACCGACCTCATAGATCTGCTACGAGAAGTGCTAGAAGCCCAGAGAGCTCAAACGGAAGCTCATCAAGAGCAAACCGTGATTATGAGGGAAAGCATAAAGAATGCAAATAATGTGGCTATGACTGCTCTGGAAAGATAAGAAGCAGCTCAACTTGAACCAAGGCCTGCCAAGGTAAATATATTTCTAAGGGATTAATTTATGAAACATTAAGGCCATTTAAATTAATGAGGATCATATTGCCAAGGTGCGCGATATTGAGAGTTTCAAGAAGCAGAACTCTCGACCCTTCAAGGGAACCGAAGGAATCGTCTATGCTGATGAATGGCTCGACAGCATGGAGCGTCTCCTGAGCGTCGCTCGACTTCCAGAAGACCTCAAGGCCGAAGCAGTAGGACTCCAACTGCAAAGTGTAGCAAGCACCTGGTATCAGAATGAACCCCAACTCCAGGACAAGCAGCTTGACTGGGACACCTTCAAGAGGTTGTTCCAGAGGAAGTTCTTTCCAACATCAGAGTTGCGGGAGATAGAGAGGCAATTTCAGAATCTGAAGCAAGAAAATATGACTGTTGGAGAATATGCGGCAGAATTCGGCCAACTCAGCCGTTTTGCCAAGAACTTGGTAGCTGACCCTGATGACCGTACTGAAAGGTTCAGATATGGGCTGAGAGAGGAGATCCGCACCCATGTGATCTCAGACGGTGCTAAGACTTATGAAAGGATCCTGGAGCGAGCTCAAGAAATAGAGAAGAGTCAACCAGCTCGCTCAAAGAGGGATTATCCTGGAACTAACAACTTCCAGGGTAATCAGAAGAAGTCCAACAACAACAACAACCGGCCTCCTCACCACCACCACCAGCACCAACAGGCGAGGAATAATGATAGAGCACCTCAGAGGAAGATCCCTGTCTGTCATTTTTGTAAGAGGCCAGGACATCAGTCGAACATCTGCAGGAAGAGGCTAGGATACTACCTAGTCTGTGGGTCTGCCACCCACCAAGTGAAGGACTGCCCCTCGTCGATCTACCGGACTGGAGATACTCAGCAGAAAGGTCCTCTGCCCACTCAGCAACAACAATTTGGACAGCATCAACAGAAGACTGGGCGAGCTTTTGCCCTAGCAGCAGATGAGGCAGAACCAGAGCAGGAACCTACTGCTGATGTCATCGCAGGTTTCATTTATGTGCATTCCTATCCTGCCTTAGCTTTATTTGATTCGGGTGCAACACATAGTTTTATATCCACAAAATTTATCTCTGCACACCACATAGTTACGGGTTTTATCAAGAAGATATGTAGAGTCATGACTGGTGGAGGACCCCTACCCATCACTGAGACCTGAAACTGCCCTATCACCATATCAGGCCACCAATTCATAGCACCTTTGCTTGTGATGCCCTTACCCAACTATGATGTAGTCCTAGGGATGGACTGGTTGAGTAAGCAGCATGCGCTGATAGACTATCACAGAGGATGTGTAGTCTTCAGCCCACCTGGAGATCCGGAGTTTGAAATCTCTCGAACTCCGGAGGATATGGAGTGTGTTACTTACACCTCTATCACAGAAGAACCCGGACCTCCCCATCCTACCATAGCAGAATTTATAGATATCTTCCCTGATAGTCTTCCCAGATTACCCCCAGATCGAGACATAGAGTTCACCATTGACCTAGTCCCCGGCTCTTCCCCTATTTCTAAGGGATGGTACAGAGTCAAACCGAAGGAGGCAAAGGAGATGAAGGATCAGATCAATGAACTGAAGGCTTTGGAATTTATTCGAGACGGAGCTTCACCCTGGGGAGCGCTTGTTTTATTTGTGCCCAAGAAGGACGGGACTGTACAGATGTGCATCGACTACCGGGCGCTGAACAATATTACCATCAAGAATAAGTATCCTCTGTCCCGGATCGATGACTTGTTTGATCAACTCAGTGGAGCCAAGGTGTTCTCGAAGATAGACCTCAGATCCGGCTACCATCAGATTAAGGTCAGGAAGGAGGACATTCCCAAGACGGCGTTCAACAACAAGTATGGACAGTTTGAATTCTTGGTCATGTCGTTTGGACTGACAAATGCTCCTGCTGTATTTATGAACCTTATGAACAAGGTTTTCCATGAATACCTAGATCAGTTTGTCGTTGTCTTCATCGATGACATCCTGATCTACTCAAAGACTGCAGAGGAGCATGAAGAGCACCTCAGGAAAGTTCTAGAAACTTTGAGGAAAGAGAAGCTATATGGTAAGCTTTCCAAATGTGAATTCTTTCTAGACAATATGGATTTTCTTGGCCATGTTGTCACAGGAGAAGAAATTTTGGTGGATCCTAAGAAGATAGCTGCTGTTGAGAAGTGGTCTACCCTAAGCTCAGTTGCTGAAATCAGAAGTTTCTTGGGCTTGGCTGGCTACTACCGGAAGTTTGTGAAGGATTTTGCCAAGATTGCTGAACCGATGACGACGCTCACTCGGAAGAATGAAGAGTTCATCTGGACGGAAGCTTGCCAAGCAGCATTTAAGGAACTGAAGAAGAGGCTTACAACAGCACCGATACTTGCGCTACCCGCAGGTACCGGTTTCTCAATCTACAGCGATGCCTCTGGAAAAGGACTGGGTTGCGTTCTTCAAAAACATAGAAAAGTGATTGCTTACACATCTAGACAAATATGGACTCATGAGAAGAATTATCCCACACATGATCTGGAGCTTGCTGCAGTCATCTTTGCTTTGAAGCTATGGAAGCATTATCTCTATGGAGAGAGAGTGGAAATATATACAGACCACAAAAGTCTGAAATATGTTTTCACTCAGAAGGAACTGAATATGAGACAAAGAAGATGGCTAGAGCTGATGAAGGATTTTGACATCGACTTGCAGTACCATCCGGGTAAGGCTAATGTGGTTGCAGATGCACTTAGTCGATACCCAGTGGCGATGTTCTTAACTAAGGAGCGGCACTTGTTGGAGGACATAGAGAAGCTTGTTCTGGAGATTGTACTACCTGAGGAAAAGATGAAAGAACTGGGACGATAAGCTATTATACCTGGAGTTGACTCAACCATGATGCAGTTGCAATTGCGTTCAAGTCTGATGGACAAAGTCAAGGAGACACAATTCCAAGATGAGACGCTTTGCAAACTCAAAGATGAAGTGCTGGCAGGAACACTTGAAGGATTCTCTATAGCCAATGACGGAGCATTGAAGAATGGTATGAGGCTGTGTGTATCATTTGGCGAACTGAGGAATGAGCTGATGCAAGAAGCGCACCAGTCGCAGTATTCCATACATCCTGGAGCTAATAAGATGTATCGGGATATGCGTACCATTATTTGGTGGTATGGAATGAAGAAGGACGTATCCAGATTTGTGGCTAGATGCTTGATTTGTCAACAAGTGAAGGCTAGCAGACAGAGACCCGCAGGACTTCTACAGCCACTGGACATTCCGGAGTGGAAGTGGAAGCATATAACAATGGACTTTGTGTCAGGATTGCCTCAATCCCAAGGAGGGAAGGACACCATTTGGGTTATTGTGGACCGACTGACGAAGTCAGCTCACTTTATCCCTTTCAAGGTTGGTTTATCCACCGAAAAGTTGGCGGTACTGTACATACGGCACATCTACCGGATTCATGGAGTTCCGGTAAGTATTGTATCTGACCGAGATACTAGATTTACCTCTTACTTTTGGAAGAGTTTATATGACAGCTTGGGAACAAAACTGAAGTTCAGCACAGCCTAGCATCCCCAAACTGACGTACAATCGGAGAGAACCATCCAGACGTTAGAAGATATGCTGAGATCTTGCGTCTTAGAATTTGGAGGGTCTTGGGAGGACCACTTGCATTTGGTGGAATTCTCCTACAACAACAGTTACCAAGCTAGCATTGGTATGACACCATTTGAAGCTCTTTATGGACGTTGTTGCCGCACTCCACTTGCATGGGACGACGTAGAAGAAAGAGTACTGTTGGGGCCAGAGATGGTGACTAACGCAGCAGAGAAGGTGAAGGTGATCAGAGACAAACTCAGGATTGCCCAAGACAGACAGAAGCATTGGGCAGATAGCAGTCGTCGACCACTAGAGTTTGAAGAAGGAGATAGTGTTTTTGTAAAGATTTCTCCTACCAGAGGAACTATCCGATTTGGCAGAGCTGGTGAGCTGAGTCCCAGATATATCGGACCATTTGAAGTTTTGAGACGAATTGGTGAAGTAGCGTATCGGTTAGCTCTACCAGCTAATCTTGAGGGCATGCACAACGTCTTCCACGTTTCGTAGCTCAGACGCTACATCCCGGATCTGAGTCACATCTTGGACCATTCAGAGCTAGAGATTGGACCCAGCCTTACAGTACCAGAGAAGCTAGTGGCGATTTTGGACAGAGGCGAGAAGAGGACCAGGACTTCGGTGACTCCCATAGTCAGAGTTATGTGAAGGCACAATTCCCCAGGCGAGTCTACCGGGGAGCTAGAAGATGAGATGCGGGAGCAGTACCCGTATTTGTTTGAGACCTGAGGTAATTTCTAACCCTATTCTTTAAATTTCGAGGACAAAATTTTCTAAGGAGGGAAGGTTGTGAAACCCGTAAAATTTAGACTGCATATTTATAATTATGTTATTAAATAAAGTTTTTTAAAATATTATTATTAATTAATTAGTGAATTTATGAAAAATATTTTCAAAATAAAATAATTGGATTTTTGGTGTTATCCTGAACCCAGACCCGTTCTTATTTTTCGAAACCAAAATCTGTTTCGTATATAAAAAAAAAATTTAAGTTAATAAATTTTTTCTGGAATTTCAGTATTGGACCAGACCATCCCAAACTTGTCCCGGACCCGTCTCGATCCACTTTGAATTTGGACCCAAACTCGATCCATAAATTTATAACCTTATTTGTTTTTTTTAAAGAAAAGAAATCAAGTAATTATTACTTAATCTATCACTCATTTAAACAACTCTTAACTCTCTCCCTCTATTTTCATTTATTCTGATATCCTCATTCATTAGAGAGAGGAGAACCTTTCGTTTCCTTCTCGGCCAAACATTAGACAGCCGACCCCTCGGATTTCTGATGGCCAACGGTCGACTGCTCTTCTCCTCAAGAATCCCCTATATTAACCCCCTCTTCTCCATTTCATTTCACCATACTCAAAGAACCTCTTTTCCCATTTTGTCCAACCCCTGTGCCCTAAAAATCCGAGCCGCGCCCCTGTCCGACGATTTTCTCGGCCGAACCCGTCGGCGCGAGCCACGACGCTATTTCTAATGTTGCCGAGCTCTTCTCGGTCGACCCCGAGCGGATCCCGCCGCCGCCTATTCTATTCGGCGAGCCACCCGCGGGCACCGGCGACCCGCGCGCCCCGTGTCCTAGGTCCCCGACGACCGATCCCCTCCGGCTTCCGTGCGCCAGCCCGACCCGGGCGGCCTCTTCGTTCTCCGGTGCTGTTCCGCGGCACCCCGTCGCTGTCCTTTTCGAGCTCGGGGGCTGTACACAGAGCCGAACCCCGGTGAGGCATTGACCAGAGCCCAAGACGCTGTCCGTGTGTTCTTTTTCTCTAAAATTCACCTGAGAGCTCTAGCCGAGCAACTTCTGGTATATTTTCGTTGCCCCGTTTCCATTTTTCATAGTCTGTGATGAATTTTTGGTCCACGAATTCCCCCGGGAATTCGGTAAATTATAGACGAGATAATTTTTGGGCTTTCCGAAACCCTTTCGGATAGGTTTTGTTGGTTTCGGATTGGTTTCTGAGTTTTCTGTTGGTTTCGGATTGCTTTCTGAGTTTTTGTTGGTTCGAATTTTTTCGAGAATCTCTCGGAAAAGAGTTCTAGGAATTTTTGGTTTAAACTGGACTTTTCGATTGTTGGTATGCTGGTTCTTTAAGATATGGTAAATTCGATTTTGTTTCGGGTTTTCCGAATTCGTTTCGGAAACAAATCTGTGATTATATTTTATATATAAATGGTTGTCCCCTGGTATGGGACTTATATTGGTGATTGTGGCACATTTTTCCAGTTTTGGGTTGTCCCGAAAATAAAGGGAATGCTGCCAAAATTTTTATAAAACTTATAAATGGATTTCAAATCGGTTTTTGAAATGGTTTATTAAATTGGATTTTTGGGCGACGACCGTACCAGTCAATGGGCCCTTAGCAAAATGTATACGAAACCGGTTTTACCGGACGTTGAGGCATTAGCTATTTTTTGACGATTGGACCAATATCTGAGACTCGTAAATTAATTCAATTTAATTTAAATTATTATTTTATTTTGTAAATAAATTGTAGGATAATTTTTAGAGACTAACCAAAGTTTTCTTCTTATTTAAATTCATGTAAAATGGTCTGTAACGGGCATAAGCCCAGTTTTATTATTTTCTGTGGTTTTGTAATAAGTTAGTTAAATTTTTATTCTTTTCTGGATGTGGTTGACGTAAACACGTAAAATAGTAAAATAACTATTTTATAGAAAATCAATATTGTTTTCTCAAATTAAATAAAATTAGGAAAATTACAAGTTATTATTTAAACAAGTTTCACGTTTCTCTCATTTAAAGAAAAATGTAGTTTTATTATATAAATTATAAAATACCAAGTTTTGCCAATAAACCGATAAATACAAAGTTTTTCAGAAATTAAATATAAAATGATCTTTCCATCATAATTAAATGTAACACATTAGATAATCGAGTTTTGTTTATGTTAGTATAATAAAAATTAAAAATTGACTAGGACAAATTTAGAGATTGTAACTAGCACATCTAGCATGGTAATTTTGGAAATCTAAGGCAGACTTCTCGATTGTAGGATTTAGAGGACAAGTCTGAACTCAATCCTGGAGACATTCCAAATCCAGTCATAATCAAAGGCAAGTACATTTCGTGGTAGATTACAATTATTTAGTAATTATTTTATTGCAAGTTAAACCACGATGCAACACGAAACTCTCTCTGAGAGCATTGACTGTTTAACTGTTGGGTACTGGAAGAGTAGTGTAATGAGTATGACCACATCCAAAATAGTATAATGACTGTGTTAGCTTACCCCTCATACACACGTGGATAAGCCATATCGTATCAATAGGATACAACTGTACAACCCAATCCGGTCATATTCATTGCCTATTCACATAACATTGTTTTAACTGCTGGAAAACTGTTTATTTCAAACTGTTTAAAAGTGCATAATTCTATTATTATTACAATTGTTAAAATATCATGAATTGTACTTTGCTCCCTCCTGACTGGAGACTATATTTTTAGGTCCTATTGATGACGCAGAGCTACTGATTAGTAGTTATTATGATCCTGAGTTATTTCCAGCTGTGCTACCAGATGATGCTGGACTTGGAAATGACGAGTCTATCTTTTAGCTGTTGTCATTTTCTATTTTCCAGTTGTTGTTTGAGAAGACTATTTCTATTTTCAATTGTAACTTTTGTTGGACATGTTTTATTTATCGAAATATTAAAAGTTGTGGCAACTAGAATTTATGTTGTTGATTACCTGCATGAGTGATACAGCTTACTGCCGCCGTCTCAACAACGGTGCAGGCTGGGCATGATCCGATTCGACCCAAGAAATTGGGACCGGGTCATGACATGGCAGGAGTGGGCTCCATGAAGGGGTACATCGAACGACTCAGAGGTAATGAGGATGTGAAAGTTCTATATAAGGGGGTGATTTGTTTTTGGCGGAAGTGAAACAACTCAGAGGTAACATCGACGTGGTTGTTTTGGAAAATTTGTGGATCTGTTACCCTTTTTTGTGCACTGATAGTGCGGGTAGTGGATCATGAGGAGGGAGCTCTTTTAGGAAGAAAGTTCAGAGGTATGATCATACATGACTTACTACCTAAAAGAAGCGATATAGATTTATCTGGAGTGACCGGAGTGTAAGTTCAGCGATACCTGCGGGTACATAACTCGACAATCTGGGGAATATGGAGTCAGAATGTAAGTTCAGCGGTACCAACGGGTACATAACTTAACAATCTGGGATTATGGAGTCAGAATGTAAGTTCAGTGGTACCAGTGGGTACATAACTTAACAATCTGGGATTTGGAGGATGTTGTTTCAGACATAATACTTCTTCAGGAACTTGTCGTTGATAGGCAACATGAGCAAGTCTCTATTTTGTTTCGCGAGGCGGTAAGCACCGTTGGAGAAGACAGCCTCAATGACAAATGGACCTTCCCACTTTGGCTGGAATTTGTTGGCAGTTTTATGAGTCATAGCCATCGGCCTCCGAACTGCCAGAACAAGATCGCCCACTTAGAATGTTCTGATCTCAACATTCTTGTTGAAGGCTCCCGAGATGCGTGCTTGGTAGAACTCGATTCGTTGTTGAGCTAGTAGGCGCTTTTCATCCAAGGCCTCCAACTCTTGTAGCCGACGACAGTAATTATCGGCCGTCGTCAATCGATAGGTAAGGGCGACGCAGAGCAAGGGGATTTGAGTCTCCAATGGGAGAACTGCCTCACTCCCGTATACCAGGGAAATGGTGTGTTTTCAGTGGCCGTTCGGACTGTAGTATGGTATGCCCATAAGCACTCACCAAGCTTCTCATTCCAGTCGCGTTTGTTGGAAGACACAAACTTCTTGAGCAACTTGATGATGGTTTTGTTGAATGCTTCTGCCAACCCATTTGCTGTTGGATTGTATGGCATTGAAGAAACATTCTGGATTCGGTGTTTGTCGCAGAACCGATAGAAGGCGTGGCTCGCGAACTGCGGACCATTATCGTGGATAATCCTTCGGGCAGTCCAAAGCGATAGATGACGTGATGCTTGAGGAAGCTGATCACGTTTGAAGTCTTCACTTCTGCAAGCGGAACAGCTTTCGCCCATTTGGAGAAGTAATCTGTGGTTGCGAGTATGAAGCGTTGTCCTCGGGACAAAGGTAGAGTGATCGGACCGATGATGTCCATTCCCCATGCTTCGAATGGCCAGGATGCTACCGTCGGATGTAGAAACTCGGATGGTTGGTGAATGAAATCTGGACTTGACAGGCTTTGCACTTTCTTGTATAGTCTATCGCATATGCTACCATCGTGGGCCAGTAATAGCCCATCCGGCGAAGACGGTCTTGTAGTTTCGGACCAGGCTGATGGGCCCCGCAGACACCGTCATGAGCTTCGCGTACGGCTTCTTTGGCTTCTGTATTTGATAGACACCGAAGCAGTAATCCATCGTAGGATCGTCGATACAGCATCTTCGTCTCTGTATCGTAGAAGAATCTGAGGGAACGCCTTCTGATAGAGGTGGCCTCCTTTGGGTTTTCGGGTAAGATGCCATAGACTACAAAGTCTATGAATGGCTGTCTCCAGTCTGGTGTTTCGTCAACCGTCTAAGCAGAATGACTCGCCACAAACTGACTGTTTCTTGGGACAGACCAGTTCGTGGCCTATCACATCCACCGAGTAATGAGCATAGTTCGAAACTGCTAGGGAAGAGGCAAGGCTGGCTAAGGCATCGGCTTCGATATTTTGGAGTCTGGGAACATGTTCTATGAAGAACCCTTCGAACGACGAAATAATGCTGATCGCCGTTTGGTGATAGGGGATCATGTCTTCATGGCGGACTTTATATGAACCCTGGATCTGATTGACGATTAACTGCGAGTCGCCGTATGCTTCAAGATATTCTACCCCCAGTTCCTTTGCAAGTCGAAGGCCAATGACCAAAGCATTGTACTCGGCTACATTGTTTGAACAAGGCTCCGTGAGGGAATAAGCCCGATTGATCACCAACCCGGAGGAAGAAATCAGCACCACTCCGACTCCAATGACGATGTTGCCCTTGGGCCCAGTTCTGGAAGCGCCATCGAAGAACATTCGCCATATGGTATCATGAGAGGCCACATGTGAGTCGGCAACCTCATCTGGAATCTCTTTGTTATATCATGGTTGACTCCGAACCTGGATGGGCTGCTAAAAAGTCTGTCAGAGCTTGACCTTTAATAGCCTTTTGTGGGACGAAGATCATGTGGTAGGGAGACAACAATATCGCCCATGTAGCGAGGCGAGAGCTGAGTGCCCCTGGCTTGGTCATGAGGACCCTGAGGGGGTTGACTCGTGAGATCACATGTATGGTTTGTCCCGTGATATAGTGTCGTGTCTTCTGAATGACGAACACCAGGGCGAGGCATTCCTTCTCCACGGTGGTATATCGGTGTTCCGGCCCCATCATCATTCGACTGAGGTAATATATAGCCTGCTCATGGCCTGTATCGTTGTTTTGTGCTAGCAGAGCGCCGAGAGAATGCTCCATCGCTCGTACATAGAGCAGGAATGGTTTTCCAGCAACCGGGGCCAGCAGGACTGGAGGGTTCGATAAATATTCTTTGATGCTGTCGAAGGCACGCTGGCATTCTTCATCCCATATGAATGAGACGCCCTTCTTCATGAGGTGAGTTAATGGCTGACATCGTTCGGAGAGGTTGAAAATGAACCTTCTGATGTAAGCTAGCCTCCCTTGAAGGCTTCGGAGTTCATAGAGATTTCTCGGGGGTCCCATCTCCATGATTGCCTTTGTCTTCTCCGGATCTATATGAATCCCCTGGGCAGTAATGATAAAATCCAAGAATTTTCTACTGGATACGCCCAAGAAGGATTTGGTAGGATTCATCTTCAAGTTGTGCGCTCGCATCAGGTCGAATACCGTCCTTAGATCCTGCAGATGGTCTTTCTTATAGCGACTTTTGACAGCGATGTCGTCAACATATCACTCCATGGTCTTGCGTAAGTGGTCTCTGAAGATGACACTCATGGCTCTTTGATACGTGGCACCAGTATTCTTTAAACCAAAAGGTATGACTGTGCAGCAGTATGTGCCAATCGGTGTTCGGAATGATGTGTGCTTCTCGTCGTCGGGGGACAACTTGATTTGGTTGTATCCCGAGAAACCATCCATGAATGACATGTGCTCGAAGCCGCAGGTGTTGTCAATCATGATATCCATGATAGGGAGGGGGAACTCATCTTTAGGACACACCTCGTTTAGATTGCGAAAGTCGATGCAGATTCGAATCTTTCTATTTTTCTTGAGGACTGGTACTATGTTTTGGAGAAGACTCATTGCCGAGGTCAACTTGCATAACCTCATCTTCAGTAGGGGCTCTCTTTGTTCGAACCATTTTTTCCATTGTGCATCCAGTTGTTGGGCCCACGGCTCTAATTCAAGGAGTTCAGAAATGTCTTCTTCTTCTTCGTAAGCGTCGACGAATGCCATATTGACGGACAAGACTTGCCTGAATACGTCCCCGATGCTGATATCTGAATCAAAAGTTGGTGATCCGGTTGAGTGTGTCACGACCCGCACCCTAGAGTAAGGGCACGAGAAGTGGGTACGTCCAGCCTACGCCGCAGTGTCGGCGGTAGAACGCTTGTCCTAGGTCACAATATCTAACAATATAATGCTAAACAGTTTATACTTCCCGAATGGGGGTGACATAACAGAATGTAAACTCAATCACATCTAAGGTAGAGCATAATGGGAGATAGATAAAACATGAAATCCAAAAGAGATACAGCAGATAGAAGTCTAAGTGTCTAAGATACACAAACCAGAAATACGTCTCAAAGCTCAAATACAGTAATCCATAAAGTAAATTCAACTCCAGACAACTGAAATAGCTATCTAAACAACCTCTAATGTGTCTCCTCTAGGCTAGCAGGCAACCTCCAAGCTATCTGTAAAATTTATCAACAGGTCCAGTCAGGACAGGAGCGAGCACAGTACATCTCAACAAATCATAGCAGGTTAGAAAATATAATCATGCAGCAAAGTAAGATACAGGATCTGAAAGAAATACAGTATGTAAACAGAGAGAGAGAACTGTAATAGAAATATCTACTATAAGTAGAGAACTAACAGTGGCTAGTGAGTCAGAGTACAATATAAACATGTGAATAGCATAGGAGATTCTGGGAACTATACTATGGAGTGATTCTGGGAACTACACTACTTGGATATTATTCACATGTCTACTTCTACTTCCCCGTACCCCCAATCAATACACAAGAATCCAACCAGGTTATGTTATGATTCCATGCAAAGGCCCACAAGGGGTGATACATGGATAGCCCATAAATGGGTGATTCTGGAAATGCGCATAAATGGGGTGATTTTGGGAATGCCCATAAATGGGGTAATTCTGGGAATGCCCATAAATGGGCTGATTCTGGGAAGACTCTGTGATCATGAGAGTACATGTTACAAGTGATCGAAGAATCGTGAAGCATAGTGATACACCATGTAAGTAAAACGCACAGAACATGTAGTATACGATGCTCCCTGAGGGGATAACATCTCAAGAATGGATCCATATAGTACTAATCCGTGTTACCAACGTGACAGCATTAAGTGAAGTAATTTAAAGTAGGAAAATAATTCTAACAGGATATGAAATGATTCAAAGAATGTACTCGCCTGGTATCCTGAATGTTCGAAGAGAATATACTGTTCGAGGAGTGGTGACTGTCTCCTATAGAATAGTACAAGTCACAACAAGTCTAAAATAAGGAAATAGACTGCTACAATACATCTACATGAAGTTTGGGGTCAATCTAGGCTAAAGTCAACCTTTGGTCAACTCTAGTCAACTAGACTAGTCAAACTAGGTCAACTAGGTCAAACCTAAACCAAACAAGTCTATACTAGTCTAACTAGTCTATTCTAGGCCTAATCAAGACTAAACAAGTCTAACTAAACTCTCACTAGGCAAACAGACACACCATAGGCTAAGAGCCCTAGGCTATAGGCTATATCATGCCTAAGCCAAACCCCAAACACATATACACATAACAATATATATATCTAATATATTGTAGTACACTCATAACATATAGGCTACCTATATGTACATCCCATATATATATATATGTGCATCACTATTCACATATTCATATACATAGATACTAGGAAAGCTATATATATAGGCATATACATATATATATAGAGAGAGAGAGAGGTAAAAGAGTAAGTGAGTATGTGTGTGTTTGGCATGTGTGTAAAAGGATATGTGTTAATGTTCTAAAATTTAGTGATAGGTAGGTGTATGTGATATGGGATACATGATATCAAAGGGTGTATGAATGCATGTATGTAAAAGGTTATATGTTAACTCAGTTTATAGAAATACATACATACATACTTATCTTGTATACATGCATACATACATATCATGTATATTACATTTACATGATACATACATGTATACTTGTATTATATTATACTTACATTCATGTATATTAGATACTTGTATTTATATTAACATATTGTAAACATTCATTTCATTCATGCATCTATGCATTTCCTACATGTTTTATACATATGCATACATTGTATATTCATATCATTTCATATATTAACATAGAGATATACAAACATGCACACATCTTATATTTCATACATTGCATTACCTTACATATCATGTTATATATTATCATTCATTTCTTTCATATATTACATTATCTTTAAGTTGAATACATCATATATGGATATAATACATTATCTTGCATGCTTGCATTCATATATTACATTCTATATTACCTATATACATGTATTCATTATATATTGCATTACAATATTTATACATTATGCATTCATATCTATCGTTACATATATATCTTGCATTCATATCTAGCATTCATTATATACTTTCATGCATACATTGTATATCATTCTTTCATTCATGCATTGCTTATATGCATTATATTAATTGCATTCCTACATGCTTGCATTCAACCATATATTGACATTAATTTAAAGAGAATATATATCATATATATATATATATATATCATTTCATTCATCTAACATATCATGCTTTACATACTCTATATTCATTTAATATCCATACTACATAGGCTCATAGGTTACACAAAATGCATATATTGTATAGTCACTCTTCTACTTAAAATCAATACTGTACCAATTGGGCATTCACTAAATTCTAGGATTAAAGTATGACGTAGCCCTTTGTGTTAGCTTTCCGAAACTTTAAACGGATCATATATTCGTGTCCGGAAGCTCCCGGAATCGCGAAAATACCGAAACACGTTCGTCTTTCGTATAGCTGACACTCAAATAATTCTACAGAAAGTTACACAAAGAATTGGCTTATTGAAATATATATTTAGAAAGCCAACTTCGATACGGTTCTTTTAAAAAAAATGGGAGATAAATCGGAGTTCTAAGCTAAAAGTTATGACATTTCTAAGTTGCTTTGGTTAATAAAAACGTGGATGATAATTATGACGGATTTGACAAAAGAACACATATAGGCCAAGATACTTGCATACAAACATATGTATCCAAATGAAACTCATTCTAACCATCCTAACAAAGATCAATCCACTCTCTAACCATTATAAAACTGAATTTAAATATCTATTTAAACTATTATCATACATACATACACATGGGGTGTCCTAATTTGGGATCTATCAAGTAGGACACAAGACACATATCTAAAATCCTCAAGAGAGCTCCAAATGGCCTAAAATTTGAATCTAAATGTGACACATGCATGAGGATGGATCCTACGGATTTAAAACTAATTTATATGCAAAGAAAATTGATTTAGAGGATGGGTTTTACATATTGGGAGTGGAATCCCAATGAAATCTTTTAGGACACGGCTCCGATACGAAGATCCCTCAAAGTAGACACTCCTCCTTGCACTCCTCTTCCAATCTTTGGTAGCACCCTTCCTTTGGAGAATGGGAACGATTGAGGGAAGGTTTGGTGAAGGAATGATTTGATTTGGAGATCAAATCAATAGGAAGGCTCTCTAAAATTGGGGAAGAACAAAAGGAAAATAAAAGAGACAAGATTGTAATGAATGAAATGAATCATTCTCTCCTAAAGGTGGCTGCCATAAAGAGTCCCTTAGGGCTAATAGTAAATGTCCTAATTGCCCCTCTCTAGTCTCATATGGTTAAGTCTAGACTAGGTTCAAGTTTGGGGTCAAAATGATCTAGTTTTGAGTCTCTAACTTAACCATTCTAACATGATAAAAATTAGTTTAATTAACTAACTTAATGTTGGGTCTTGTGAGCCATGCTTAACTTAATATTGGGTCCCATCTAGAGTTCAAGCTACCCGAGTCATAATACAAGTCGGAACGAGACGAAACTCAAATCCGACTAAACAAATCCAATAAAAACAATATTAAAATATAAAATTTTCCCAAAATATTAAAATATAAAAAATAACCAAAATCATAATACATCAATTTAAATATTATTAAAATAATCAAAAATTCACCAATTAATCAAAATCCTAAATAATTCAAAAGTCACAAAATGACCAAAATACCCTTAGCCTAAAAAGTTGTAAATAGCCATTCTAATCACATGGTTAGGTCCCCATGGTCATGGTTAGTCTCTAGGCTCAACAGTTTTGACTTCACTAACTAACACATCAAAATTATAATTCACCAATTTTAAATAGTATTAAATTAATTAAAAAATTTCCATAAATCATAAATCCTATTATTAAATAATAAACTTTTACAAAAGCTCAAAATTACCCTCATTTGGAAAACTGGGTGTTACAATCCTACCCCCCTTAGAAAAATTTCGTCCTCGAAATTAAAATGTTCATACTCCTTCTAGGTCAAACCCCCACAATCAAAGTCTCAGAACTTAAACAAATCATACGATTTAAAAGGACGACATACAGGGTCATGACATACGGTGGTAGTGAAAGTCTCATCTAGGTATACTAGTCATGCTAAACCAAAACGGTCATAGGGTATCAAACATACAAGCAATCAGGGGTGTTAAACTGGAAAAGATACAGAAATAACAAATCATCAAGGCTTTAAGGCATAATCAAAATCAAAATTTAAAGCAAAAGGGAAAAGCTAGCATTATGTAAAGGTTATGCGGTTCGTGTGTGTATGGGTGTATGTGGACATGTTCATATGGTTAGATAGTAGGCATGTGTGTATGTGAAATATACATAAAAGTGTATATGAGGATTTGGATTTCAAAATAATAGCTATTCAGTTACACTACTCATGGCATATTGGTTAACAATCTACAATGCACAACCTATTTACTCATAGCATGCATGGATAACCATATATATATATATATATATATATATATATATATATATATATATATATATATATATATATATATATATATAAAGAGGTAGAGATTTAGTTATGTATCTATATACATTATAACATGTATGCATAAACTCAATATATATCTATATAGATATATGAACATAACATAGAGAGGGAGGGTTAGGTTTACATGGCAGTGTATACTAAGTTAGGGTGTGTGTGTCCTTGTACAGGGTTATAGCTTTAGTATTGAAAGGTTAAACCTAGTTTTAGTTCAGCATTTACATACAAAATCTGAAAATAAGCTAACATTTAAACCAGTGTAATATTAACATAATACAGTTTCAGATTTTAGGGGTTTGAAACATCACAACCAACTCAATGCTCCCAACACATCCTAACATGATAGAGATAAAACCTTAACATACTATCCATACATTTTGCTATGCATACAATTCAATATTACATATTAAATCTAAATTTGAACTAAACATTTGAAATCAATGTAAAAATGTTAACATGTATTCAGTTTTAGGATTTTGGAGAAATTCGAACATCAAACCAACCCAATGTTTATCACAACCTAACATGTAAAAATATGAAACCTAACATTATATCCCTACATACAACAATGTATATACCTCAAAATATTACATTTAAAAACAGCAATTTGAACTAACAATTAAAATCCAATATTAAAGGTTAATATGCACACGGTCTTAGATTTGACAAATTCTAACACAAAACTCAACTAAAATTTTTTTTGAATTGAAACCCTACGTATAACATACATGTGCAGTGATGTAAACATAACTAATAACATGAAATCTTTATTTGAATTACGAATTTAAACTGGAAAAGCAGAAAACCAGAAATATTGGGATTTTGACAATTTAAACATCAACAACATATTAATATACATTTAGATGGGTTGGTAATCAAAGTGTAGCATGCATACGTGTCATACAAAGTGTCTGTGTCCGCTATATATATTCTCATGTCCCAATATAAAAATCAAATTCCATATCAAGACCAACATTTAGATTCCTACCAAGATTGTAAAGCAGGTGATTGATGTAATCAAGACAGTTTTATTATTATTATTATTTAATACAAAAAAATAGCAAGAAGGAAATAACAATAAAATATGTTCTGCTTATCTGTTTAAAAAGGAACCATTTTGAAACCAGAGCTATAATATCAAATCCAAGATAAGGTCTAGCAAAATCATCGATTCATTATTTTAAGAAGAGATTCATAGTAAGAAGTTACACAAAGGTTTATAATACAGCTAAAGCTACTCCTAATCCTAAGTTAAATAATGAGAAACAAAATAATTTTTTTTTTGAAAGACTGAACAAAAGTAGAGAAAACTTGTTCATGAGCATTTAAGGTACAATCTGATAATCATATGCGTCTATCCAAAATCATGGTGCTCCAAATCCTCGTCATACTAGTAAGCAAGGCTACGATAATCACAGAGTCCTTGACTAAGGTACATACCTCTAGGTTTATGGTATTTAAAATTTTCGCATTGCCGCATGCGACGGCAAAAACCTTAAATTTCTAGACCCGAGAAATATGTCCCAAAATCTGACTATATGTCCTCACTATGCCAGCTAACATGACTATCGAAGATTCTAGATCCCATAACTAAGGTGACCTAGCCCATATGATTTTTCTCAGAAGAAAAAAAATAAACATAACACAGGAACAATAGAACAAATTGATCAGTCAACAAAGAACAGATGGAATTGAATTTCAAGATAGTTATAAGAGACAATTGTGGAAATGGAATAAAGAAGAACGGAACTTGTAGCAAGATCTCCAATGGTCTGTGTATCCTCGACTGTCCGGACGATAGCTCGCCCCTGCTGGTTTCCCCTGGTCTGCTGCTGATGCTGCATGAACCGCTGCTGCTGAGAGAAATCGGAAATAACAGAAAAAGGTCTCTGTACAGACAGAGGTGCACCTCCAATATAGCAAAAACGCCAACCTGAGTCGGCACAACAGGAGCTACGGTCTCGAGGCCTTGATGAACAGGATGAGAGGTGGCCAACCTCTCGATAGTATCCTCCGAACTGAAGCGATGAGATCATGTCTCCATAACCATTATAAAGACAGATCAAAACAACAAGAATTACTGAGAATGAAGCGAAAAACCAAAGGAAGACAGTTAATATTCAAGGGAAAACAATAAGCAGCAAATTTAGATAAAAGGGATCTGATAAGGAGTTTTTCCTAGTGTGATTGAGTACCTTCAAAATATTCTAATCCTACTGCAGGCTGTAGTGATACTCTAGTTCGAGTACCACTACACAAACTTGACCTTGCATGGGCTACCACTAAAACGTGTCACGACCCGCACCCTAGAGTAAGGGCACGAGAAGTGGGTACGTCCAGCCTACGCCGCAGTGTCGGCGGTAGAACGCTGTCCTAGGTCACAATATCTAACAATATAACGCTAAGCAGTTTATACTCCCCAAATGGGGGTGACATAGCAGAATGTAAACTCAATCACATCTAAGGTAGAGCATAATGGGAGATAGATAAAACATAAAATCCAAAAGAGATACAGCAGATAGAAGTCTAAGTGTCTAAGATACACAAACCATAAATACATCTCAAAGCTCAAATACAGTAATCCATAAGTAAATACAACTCCAAAAAATTGTAATAGCTATCTAAAAAACCTCTAATGTGTCTCCTCTAGGCTAGCAGGCAACCTCCAAGCTATTTGTAAAATTTATCAACAGGTCCAGTCAGGACAGGAGCGAGCACAGTACATCTCAACAAATCATAGCAGGTTAGAAAATATAATCATGCAATAAAATAAGAACAGGATCTGAAGAAAATATAGTATGTAAACAGAAAGAGAGAACTGTAATAGAAATATCTACTATAAGTAGAGAACTAACAGTGGCTAGTGAGTCAGAGTACAATATAAAAATGTGAATGGCATAGGAGATTCTGGGAACTATACTATGGAGTGATTCTGGGAACTACACTACTTGGATATTATTCACATGTCTACTTCTACTCTCCCGTACACCCAATCAATACACAAGGATCCAACCAGGTTATGTTATGATTCCATGCAAAGGCCCACAAGGGGTGATACATGGATAGCCCATAAATAGATGATTCTGAAAATGCCCATAAATGGGGTGATTCTAGGAATGCCCATAAATGGGGTGATTTTGGGAATGCACATAAATGGGGTGATTCTGGAAAGACTCTGTGATCATGAGAGTACATGTCACAAGTGATCGAAGAATCGTGAAGCATAGTGATACACCATGTAAGTGAAACGCATAGAACATGTAGTATACGATGCTCCCTGAAGGGATAACATCTCAAGAATGGATCCATATAGTACTAATCCGTGTTACCAACGTGACAGCATCAAGTAAAGTAATCTAAAGCAGGAAAATAATTCTAATAGGATATGAAATGATCAGAGAATGTACTCGCCTGGTATCCTGAATGTCCGAAGAGAATATACGGTCCGAGGAGTGGTGTCTGTCTCCTATAGAATAGTACAAGTCACAATAAGTCTAAAATAAGAAAATAGACTGCTACAATGCATCTACATGAAGTTTGGGGTCAATCTAGGCTAAAGTCAACCTTTGGTCAACTCTAGTCAACTAGACTAGTCAAACTAGGTCAACTAGGTCAAACCTAAACAAACAAGTCTATACTAGTCTAACTAGTCTATTCTAGGCCTAATCAAGACTAAACAAGTCTAACTAAACTCTCACTAGGCAAACAGACGCACCATAGGCTAAGAGCCCTAGGCTATAGGCTATATCATGCCTAAGCCAAACCACAAACACATATACACATAACAATATATATATCTAATATATTATAGTACACTCATAACATATAGGCTACCTATATGTACATCCTACATATATATATATATATATATATATATAGGAAGGATCAAGATCCCCACACTTTTTGTATCCCCAAGCATCCCCCCTATTTGCACCGTTGGATGGTGCTTTAAGTCATCTAATCTTAACCGTTGATTTACCAATGGTTAAGATTAGATGACTTAAAGCACATCCAACGGATGTAAACATGGGGATGCATGGGGATGCAAAAATTGTGGGGATGCCTATCCTTTCTCATATATATATATATATATTTTTTTTTCTCATATATATATATATATATATATATATATATATATATATATATATATATATATATATATATATATATATATATATATATATATATATATATATATATGTATATATGTATATATAAAATATATACATATATATATATTTATATATATATATATTTTTTTTTATATATATATTTATATATATATTTATATAAAATATATACATATATATATTTATATATATATTTATATATATATATATATATATATATATATATATATGCATCACTATTCACATATTCATATACATAGATATAAATATAGGAAAGCTATATATATATATATGCACATACATATATATATATAAAAAGAGAAAGAGAGGTAAAAGAGTAAGTGAGTATGTGTGTGTTTGGCATGTGTGTGAAAGGATATGTATTAATGTTCTAAAATTTAGTGATAGGTAGGTGTATGTGACATGGGATACATGATGTCAAAGGGTGTATGAATGCATGTGTGTAAAAGGTTATATGTTAACTCAGTTTATAGAAATATATACATACATACATACATACATACCTTATATACATGCATACATACATATCATGTATATTACATTTACATGATACATACATGTATACTTGTATTATATTATACTTACATTCATGCATATTAGATACTTGTATTTATATTAACATATTGCAAACATTCATTTCATTCATGCATCTATACATTACCTACATGTTTTATACATATGCATACATTATATATTCATATCATTTCATACATTAACATTGAGACATACAAACATGCACACATCATATATTTTATACCTTGTATTACCTTACATATCATGTTATATATTATCATTCATTCCTTTCATATATTATATTATCTTTAAGTTGAATACATCATATATGGATATAATACATTATCTTGCATGCTTGCATTCATATATTACATTCTATATTACCTATATAATATACATGTATTCATTATATATTGCATTACAATATTTATACATTATGCATTCATATCTATCATTACATATATATCTTTCATTCATATCTAGCATTCATTATATACTTTCATGCATACATTGTATATTATTCTTTCATTCATGCATTGCTTATATGCATTATTTTAATTGCATTCCTACATGCTTGCATTCAACCATATATATACATTAATGTAAAGAGAATATATATATATATATATATATATATATATATATATATATATATATATATATCATTTCATTCATCTAACATATCATGCATTATATACTCTATATTCATTTAATATCCATACTACAGAGGCTCATAGGTTACACAAAATGCATATATCGTATAGTCACTCTTCTACTTAAAACCAATACTGTATCAATTGGGCATTCACTAAATTCTAAGATTAAAATATGTCGTAGCCCTTTGTGTTAGCTTTCCGAAACTTTAAACGGATCGCATTTTCGTGTCCGGAAGCTCCCGGAATCGCAAAAATACCGAAACACGTTCGTCTTTCGTATAGCTGACACTCAAATAATTCTACAGAAAGTTGCACAAAGAATTTGGCTGATCGAAATATATATTTGGAAAGCCAACTTCGATACGGTTCTTTTAAAAAAAACAGAAGATAAATCGGAGTTCTAAGCTAAAAGTTATGATATTTCTAAATTGCTTTGGTTAATAAAAACGTGGATAAAAATTATGACAGATTTGACAAAAGAACACATATAGGCCAAGATACTTGCATACAAACATATGTATCCAAATGAAACTCATTCTAACCATCCTAACAAAGATCAATCCACTCTCTAACCATTATAAAACTAAATTTAAATATCTATTTAAACTATTATCATACATACATACACATGGGGTGTCCTAATTTGGGATCTATCAAGTAGGACACAAGATACATATCTAAAATCCTCAAGAGAGCTCCAAATGGCCTCAAATTTGAATCTAAATGGGACACATGCATGCGAATGGATCCTACGGATTCAAAACTAATTTATATGCAAAGGAAATTGATTTAGAGGATGGGTTTTACCTATTGGTAGTGGAATCCCAATGAAATCCTTTAGGACACGGCTCCGATACGAAGATCCCTCAAAGTGGACACTCCTCCTTGCACTCCTCTTCCAATCCTTGGTAGCACCCTTCCCTTGGAGAATGGAAATGATTAAGGGAAGATTTGGTAAAGGAATGATTTGATTTGGAGATCAAATCAATGGGAAGGCTCTCTAAAATTGGAGAAGAACAAAAGAAAAATAAAAGAGGCAAGATTATAATGAATGAAATGAATCATTCTCTCCTAAAGGTGGCTGCCATAAAGAGTCCCTTAGGGCTAATGGGAAATGTCCTAATTGTCCATCTCTAGTCTCATATCGTTAAGTCTAGACTAGGTTCAAGTTTGGGGTCAAAATGATCTAGTTTTGAGTCTCTAACTTAACCATTCTAACATAATAAAAATTAGTTTAATTAACTAACTTAATGTTGGGTCTTGTGAGCCATGCTTAACTTAATATTGGGTCCCATCTAGAGTTCAAGCTACCCGGGTCACAATACAAGTCGGAACGAGACGAAACTCAAACCCGACTAAACAAATCCAATAAAAACAATATTAGAATATAAAATTTTCCCAAAATATTAAAATATGAAAAATGACCAAAATCATAATACATCAATTTAAATATTATTAAAATAATCAAAAATTTACCAATTAATCAAAATCCTAAATAATTCAAAAGTCACAAAATGACCAAAATACCCTTAGCCTAAAAAGTTGTAAATAGTCATTCTAATCACATGGTTAGGTCCCTATGGTCATGGTTAGTCTCTAGGCTCAACAGTTTTGAGTTCACTAACTAACACATCAAAATTATAATTCACCAATTTTAAATATTATTAAATTAATTAAAAAAATTTCATAAATCATAAATCCTATTATTAAATAATAAACTTTTACAAAAGTTCAAAATTACCCTCATTTGGAAAATTGGGTGTTACAGAGTGTGAATGCCAGTCGCATTCCTCATCTTAGCTTTCAGGGGTCGTTGCAGGCGTAACATACCCCAGTCCACATCGGGTCTTGTTGTAGTAATCTCGTGGTTTCTCGGCCGGGACTGGCAACTGTAAAGGTAACCGTCGACCAGTGTCGTAGTTCAAGCCTGGTGTAGTTTCCAGATCATACCCTTGTTTTTGCATGAGGTACTTGGATTGGGAACTATACAGGTAAAGGAGCAGTCTTCCGGTGTCGTGTTCGAGATCGACTTTCTCTATTACGAAGGGCTGTGGATCATTCTTCCGGCCGAAGATGATTGGATGGTCTTCTCCCTCGACTATGAAGTAGGCACCTTCCACAGGAGTAAGTTGATTTGCGGTTACATGTGTAGGTGAGTGCCTATACCGTATTCCATAGCATACATTGTACAAAGCTTATCAAGCTCGAGGTAGTTCAAAGACAGCCCTTTATTGATGAAGTAAGATATCTTTTCTAGTGAGATTACATCATCTGCGGATGGAACATCAGTATGAGCAGCCATATACTTGGCCAATTCTGGTTCTTCTTCGGCCACCCTCTGTATAAATAAAGACTGAGAGGATGACTTAGGCAGCTTAATCATCAGGGGTTCCGCTGGTAGGGCAGAACGTGGAGTCGTTGGCGAACTAGCGACCCCTGTTTGGTGCTTGATGCTGGACGGGGAGTTGTTGGCTCGCTAGGAGTCCTCGACTTCGCATTGGGCTGACGATTCATCTCGGGAAGACGTATCGTTATTGGCGTGTCAGAGGGTTTGAGCTTCTCTGTTTGTGGTTGGCCGGCTCTTGGCAGTCTGATTGTCAGTGGCTCCGTTATGGGTTTTGGCGCTTGGCCAGACCTTGGCAGTCGGATTATCATTTGCCCCTCTTGTACCGAGAGACTGATTGCATCCTTACGCAGAGCAGCCGTAAGGGGTACGGTCTTGCCAGGTTTGCGAGCTTGAAGGTGGATCGTTAGAGGTTCATCTGATCCCATTGTTGCCTCAGTTTGAGCTTGCATATCTCATTCGACAAGGTGCCTCTTCGACTTCTCGTACAAGCAGGAGTTCGAGTAATAAGACTCGACCCCTTTGAAGGGATCGATGTCGGCAAATTCTGTTCTTACAAAGCCGTGCTTGTCGACATACTTAAAGCACTGGTGCAACGTAGAAGGCACAATCATGTAATCGTGTATCCAGGGATGCCCCAGGAGAATATTATAGGAAGTGTTCGCATCTATGATATAACAAGTCACTTCTGACTGCAGATCGCCGATTTGGCACTTCAAGCAAATCTTCCCGATCGGGTAGCTCCTGCCCGAATTGAAACTGCTGATGGCGGTGCTTATCGACATCAGGGGATGCATTGGGATGTGAAGATGGTGCAAAAAACTCTTCGGGATGATGCTTATGGAAGAACCAGGATCAATGTGCATCCGATCCACCTTTACGTCATCGATGTATCCAGTGTAATACAATGGATGATCGTGCAGGTTAGTTTTAATGAGCATATCCTGCGAAGTGAAGACAATGTTGGACATTGCACCTGTGCAAGCGCTGTTCTGGAGATTTGCAGGTGGGCTCTCTCTCGTGACGTTAACCTGAGACAGATATGCGTCGGCATTCTGGAGTGCATCGCTCAGTGCCACGCGAACATCTTTGGAGAGTCTCAGGAGCTCGTATAATGACAATTTGGCCGATGTGTTGGCCAATTGTGCCAAGATGTCAAAGTTGTAGGGCCTCTCCAGCCCATGAGGTACCTCTTTTCGGAGGGATTTGTCAAAGCGAGTCTCCTTCGGCGTAGGCTTGTCGGTCATCGGAGTTTGAGAAGGTCTTAGAGCGTCAGTAGTAGCCGACTGATGATCTTCAGCCGAGTTATCCAGTGTAGGTTGGGACAGCGCACCCGACCGGGTGACAACAGATGTGGCTTCTTCGACATATGCCGAGATTGTACGGCAGGTTCTGATCTTTCCACCCTTCTTTCTGCCAGTGGAGGGTGGTATGGGTTGAGTCACTTCAAGTACCAGGTCCGGATGGACCCACATGACCTTCCCTCGTGATATGGTGAGGGGCACTAGACCAGCAACCTGATCTCGAGGAAGTAGAAGATTAGCAATCTCCATTATTGCCCGAGGGACGGGTACGACGCCATCTTGAGTCTCTGTCGGAGGGAAGCTGCCGAACTTTACTGACACCATGTTGGCTGCCACGGTTACCTCCTCGAAATCAATGGCCAGAGCCTTCGAATCGATGAGATGCTGGATATATCGCTTTAATTGGAAGCAGTCCTGCGTGGTGTGGTGGATGTAACGATGGTAATGGCAGTACTTGGGGCTTTCCATCATGGCCGACCGAGGTTCCCGTCTAGGTGGAGGGAGCTGGATTCTATCTCCTTGTATGAGCATGTCCAAGATGGGCTTGACATGACCGTCTTCGAAGGAGTAAGTCATCTGCGGCCACTACTTTTCAGCTGGCTTTGATTCAGGCTTCTGGGTTGCATTGGCCACCATAGCCTGTTTGCCCTTGTTGTCTCGGTTATTGGAGGAATTACCCCCATTGTTGGTGTTGGTATTAGGGCGTTTGCCCTTGTCCTCCTCCTCCGAGATGTGTAATCCCAGTTAGCGAGCCTTCTTCAACTTATCTTCGGCGCTAGTGGCACTGATGATGAACGTCTTCCAGTCCTTAAATTGACTTTCACCCATCCAGAGGCTGATTGTTGGGAGCAGTCTCTTTTGGCAAATTTCAATTAAGGAGGAATCCGGATTTCCAGACGGCAACTTTATTGCGATTTGGAAAAACCGCTCAATATAGTTCTTTGTCAGCTCCTTCTTCCCTTGAAAAACATCCATGAGGGTGGACATCGTCACGTCTTGTCCTACTTCATAGAACCTTTCTAAGAACATACGCTTGAAGCCGACAAAGGAATGGATGCTGTTGTCTGGTAGGTTGCGGTACCAGTCGAAGGCGATCCCTTCCAATGCCACGATGAATAATCGTGTAAGGATGGCGTCGTCATGGGGCAGATGGTCGATTGTAACCTCAAAGTAAGTAATGTACCGTCTTGCGGAAGTCTTTCCATTATAGGGATTTATGTTGAACGGCTTATATCTTGGTGGGAAAGGGACATCCCTCCATGCAGCAGGGTATGGTTGCCGTATTCTGAGGTCTTGGGAGGTTTCCCGGGCATGAAACATGGCCCGGAGCTCATGGACCTCTCTTCTTGCCTCCCTGGCCTCATCAGCAGCGGTGGAAGCCGATATTTCAGGAGGATTATCGCCCGGGTTTGGTGCCGCTGAGTTCGAGTCCGCATTGACTGCGGGACCCAAGCTTGTTTGGCCAGGCGTCCTTCCTTGCAGAGTTGGAAGAGCCATTTTGATTTCGTCCACGAATTTGACCAAGGTACGCAGTATGGCCTCCAAAGTGTCGATGCGTTGGCGATCACTGGGACCGTCTTGATCGTCGTTTGTCATGAATGTCGTCCTCACACGAGCCGGAGTGGAAGGGATGGTGGACGACGTGCCCTCTAAATCATACCCCTGTACAGAGAAGTCGTCGGGGTATGTAGGAATATTTTCCTCTGGTTCGGACTCAGAAGGAATAGTACCCCCAGCTTCAGAGCTTGCCTCGTCTTGAGAGTCGCGAACATCCTCGAGGACATCGACACCTGTTGTATCTGTTGGAAGAGTCATTTCCCCGAGCTCATCTCCTTGGAATATCGGATTATCGTAGATGTTAGGAGGACTGCTACCTCCGGTTCCATCGACCCCCTGTGATGTGGATGATGAATCTTCCAATGTAGTAGATATCGTCTTCGAACGGGTACCTTAGAAAATTCTGGTTGTAGGCAACCGCTTAGATGATAGTTTCTTGGTCATAGTGGTTGAAATCTTCGGGCTGGAGATATTCGTTTTCTTCCCTCTCCCACTGGCGGGGATTCTCTGAGCAGAGTTGTAGGAGACGACGGAAAGCGCCTCATCCTCTGAACTTGGTTGTTGCAGTCTTTGGAAGACGGACTGCCGGTCTTCTCGTACTGCCGCGTTGTTGCAGCAGCAGTTGACAATGACTTGGGTGCAGTGATGTCCGTGGGAGGACTCTTTACACACCGAGTCCCCTTCTCTTTTCTTGCGTTTGTGAAGGATCACGTCACGCAAGTTAGATAGGTCTCGAGCAACCACGTTTTCTTCCTGGTTGCGGGAAGACTTTTGGGAACCACTCTGTCCATTTGCCGCCGGGAGATGGACTCGAGTGGTTCTGTATAACTTCCCATCAAAGGCCCGTATAACAGTAAGCGGAGCGCTCGGATGGTCAAAGGTTGGGACAGCCGACTGAGCTTGCCGAGCTCGTGCTGTCCTAGACTTCTTCACTCTAATGCCTGAGGGCACATAGTAGAAAGAGTCTAAGTGGTGCTGCAGAGAGTCAGACACATTTTTTTGGGAGCATGAGAGATCAGGGCCATAGGAAAGGCGGTCGAAGACAGAGCCCGAACCGCGTGGAGCGGATAATATGCGGCTGGAATTAGCAGTTTTCATGCGGCGGGCAGTCGTTGCCGCATAGTCCTTCTTCATGCGGCTGGAAGTCTCGGCCGTATGAGTCTCCTACATACGGCTGGAAGTCTTGGCCGCATGGGCATTCAGCATACGGCTGGCAGTTTTGGCCGCATGAGCATCATGCATGCGATTGGCAATCTTGGCCGCATGAGCCTCATGCATGTCGCTGGCAGTTTTCGTCGCATGAGCATCATGCATGCGGCTGGCAACCTTGGCCGCATGAGCATGATGCATTCCGCTAGTGCCTTTATTCGGCATCTTCCTGGACCACATAGAGTCCCTCTTTGCCCCTGCAAGTCCAGCATCGTAGTATTTTCCTCTGCCGGACTTGGAGACAGCAGAGTCCACTATGGCCTGAAGTGGAGCCATATGAGAGTCGCCCTTGTCGTCTTGGGCAGCAGAGAGTACTTCTTCCAGAGCTTAGGGAGGAGTAAATGACTTGGGCCTCCACTCCCTGCGAGCCTTCTTCGTGCGGGCTTGCTTCTGGATTGGGCCCGTGCTCCCATCGGAGAGCATTTCTTCCAACACCTATTGGTCGAAGTGGATGACCATCTTTTGTTGTGTGGAGCCGAGTTTGGCTGCATTCGATTGCGTCACCAACTTCTCAGTCGTGGAGAAGTTTGTCCCCAGCAGAGTCGCCATCGTGTTTGCCATTGATTATAAAAGAACAGAACAGTTTTATGGGAGGACTGGACTTCTACTTCACAATACAAACTCGCTCATACAAAGAAAGCGTAGGAATGAAAACCTAGGTACAGCAATCTAAGTACAATTGTTTAGTTTTGATTCTGGAGGGTGACGATAGAGGCTCGAAAAAGCGACGGCAGCTCTGCCTTACTCCTTGGACGATCGGACGTAGCCTCGCCTCTGATGAAGAAATGCCCTCGGAGCGTGTGGGAAGACTCTTCTGTGCGTGCCTTTTTCTCTCTGTGTATCCAGCCCGGGGGGGTTTTACAAGGGAATGGCACCTTGCTATTTATAGGAGTAGTATGTGATCATTAGGTTTTGCAATGATTGCCCTAAAAAAGTCGGCAGCTTGGGGATCTAATTGCCATTTTTCTTGATCCTATCTTGTTGGCAATTAATCTGGACCACTAATCTTGATTGCAACGAATCTGGACAATTAATGCGGATTGTGTAAAATCTGTATGGGCAATTAATATTGATTGTCATAAATCTTTGGATGCTCGGGTCTCCTACCAAGTGTTTAATCCGCGTGATTGCAATAAATCTGCTTTGATTCGGGTAATTATGATGATTGCACTAAATCTGGTTGTTGGAATTTGTTGATAAATCTTGATTAATTTAATGCCACGTGTCTAACCATCATTACGGGGAAACTGTTCTTCTACCAGGTGTCATAACCGCGAGCCACAGCCGCATGAGGGTAGCTTCTTAGATTTTGAACCGCATGAAGGTGGCAGCCGCATAGGTGTAGCCTCCGAAATCTGAGCCGCATGGGGGTGGTTTCCAATTGAGCCGTATAAGACTAGCCACGTGTCAAGGCTGCATGGGCAATGCCTATCAGTATTTGAGCCGCATGGAGATGATCCCCATGATTCGATCCGCATGAGAACAACGGCCGCATGGGGTGGCTTCTTAGGATTTGAGCCGCATGACGATGGTCTCCACAATCCAAGCCGCATGAGAGCATCAGCCGCATGGGTGGGTGGCAGCCGCATAGGGAGCTTTGGAGTTGGTGGATCGTAACAGCTGTATAGAAGATTTTCTTCGTTTCCCGAAGAACATGTCGTCATGTCAGAGTTTCATCATTTCAGCTTTAATGTCAGAGTCATCACTTTATGTCAGAGCATTTAATGGAAGCAGTCACTTTTTGGCCAGCTGTTAAAAGCAAGCTGCATAGGGCCACGTGATTCTTTCCTGAGCCGCATGAGGCTATTGGAGAGTTTCTGAGCCGCATGAGGCTCCGATAGATTCCAAAGCCGCATGAGGCTCCTTCTGTTTTGAGCCGTATGGGCTTCTTCTGTTTTGAGTCGTATGGGCTTCTTCTTATTCTTTTCTATGCTTCTACACTACCGTCGACTTAGTGTATCTCATTAAACTTGTTACGATTGTATCACGAATTATGTGTGAGTTGTGAGTATCATGTAGTGGTCACTTACGGGTTGGCTGATCACCCGTACGCATGCGTAGGAATAACTGTTAATAGATGCTTGTTAGAAGACTTGACAGTTGTTGAATATAAACCATGTTGTGGAAATGACACGTGTTGGTGTGTCGTGGTTACGATGCATGTATAATATCATTGGGGGGAGGCGACAGCTACTAGCGTAGGGGCTATATTTACTTTTTACACATTTATGGGTGATAGTGACTCGGATGAGCGCTACTTGCTGCCCGACCGATAGTGTCTCGGACGAGCGCTACTTGACGGCCACTCTTTATTACTTGCATGAATCCTTATAGCCCATGCGTAGAACATTATCCTCAAAATGCATATCACTTAGACGATTAGGAACCCAGTTGTGTTGTAGTTTTATAGTGTTTACTTTTACAGTTATACATGGCATGTTCATCCTGTATCTTGTTGCGTCCCTCTGAGGACCTGGTGATTTCTCCAGGTGTGTTTTGTGACTTCCTGCAGGTGCTCTAGCTAAGGCCATGTCTTCCTTCCTTCCCTCGTGATGATTGCTCTTGGACTCGTCATTTGCTTCGCTCGACCAATTCATTTATTTGTATATTTCTTTCTTATTTAAATTTGTTTGTAGTGGATATGTCTCCGCCCAACGTTTGTACAAATGACTATTTGATTATATCAACTAAACTTCATATTTACTGATGAGATTTAGTTTGAGCATGGCTGTCTACATTTTACAGCTTATGTATACATACGAGCCTTTCATTTACTCGTATGTATACAGCTGGCATGATACGTATCTGGTCCCAAGTATTTTGGGACTGGGGCGTGACATGTTTTTGTGGTGGTCCATGCAGGTCAAGTTAGCCATTTCGGTTACGTTATTGTACCGAGCGGGCCTGTATATAGGATTAGAGTTTAGGAATCTCATCCACATACTTCATCATCTTCCTTGATTTTTCTTCTTTCGAACTCTCGTTTGCCTTCCTTGATTTGCATCTTGCTTGAACTCTTTCTAATTCCTTACTTTCCGTACTTGTTAGAGGTGGACTACACTAGTATATGCTCGTAGGTCAAACACATGCCTAGAAGGATTACGATGACAATTAATATGCATTAAGGTCTAATTGGGTGATAAAGACAATTATTATTATTGTTTCTAAAAGTGTGATCTTAAAGATTAGTTAATTCCAAGTTGGGTAGTAGCATATTACCGCCTTTAAAGGATAGTTTGAATTTTATTTTGATATTAGAAGGTGGTATACACAAGTGGATAGCTAGATCAAGAAAACAAATTGATTTGATTTTGAGTTTTGAACTATTGACTTATAGCTATGCATCTTTGGAGGGATATAATTTTGATTTGAAAATGATCTTAAATCTTAAATGTGGCAGTATGATTATTTAAATTGAGTCGAACGATTTACGATTTATAAGTTTATTTAATTTTGAGTTTGAAGAGATGATGGTAAAAAAAATTGTTCAAAATATTTTGGAAGATATGAAATCGACTTTGAAGGAAAAATTCAAAATTTTAAATTGTCTCATATGATCTATGATTTATAAAGTTATTTTGATTTCGAGTTTAAGGCCTTGATTATGGATATTCTAATTTTAGAAAAAAGAAGAAGAAGAAGAAGAAGGGTATATTCGATTTGCGATATACAAGGATTAATTCGAGATTGATTAGAGATTTAGATTTTGATTAAACTTGACAACCTAAGATGATTAGAAATTTTGGTGGAGTATCTTGAGATTTTTATTGTGGAACTTGAAATTTTAGATCAGATCATATTGGTAGAGGACCAAGAATCAAGCAAGGTCACCCTAATGAGATAGAAGTATTCCACATTAAGTTGTCATACCACCTATGTTTATATACACAAGTATAGTTAGTCATCGACCAAACTGTATAACTATATCTTTATCTTGACTTACTCGACCTTCCCTCAAATCTAGATCTTTTATCGTGACCATCTAATTGTTTGAAACTTAGAAATGATTAGAATCTTTCCCTTGACCATGTTCCATCTAAGAGACTATCTTCTCTTTAGAAGCCATGTCCTTAACTTATTTTACTTTGACCTACTATATTCCTTAATTACCTTTATTTGTGCTTTAACTGGATCCATTTTATTTGTGCGTAAATATCACCTTATGAACTCCTACTTTCTATTCTAGACCTATTGGTGTTCCCTATCATGACTTTGATATCTGGAGCACAATAGTAGACTTTTCTTCCAACAAATTCCATATACAAGACCTAGACGAGTCTACCTTCATGTAGGTATATCACGTGCCACTAAAACACATCTCCTTGTACTCTATTTTCTTGATATAACTTTGGGTCAAAAAGACTAAACTGTAACCTTTACCATGATGTCGACTCATGGCCACAGATCGAGATTCAACCAAGACTCAAGACTTTCGACCAAATAAATGATTGTGATCAACTTAATTCCTTAAATGCTTAGCTTGTGCTCTATGCCTTTTATTTTCGTACCTTATCTTATTTGCTTAGACCAAAATTTTTTATTTTCGTGCAATAATCCGTATTATTATCCAAACCCTTATCATGACCGGTGACCCTAACTATATTCTCCTCCAGATTGTTTTTTTTCTCTCTTCAAGGATCTTATTTTTACTACACTATTATTCATGCAAACCTTATTTCTTATATGTGAAGATGGAAAGTTTATCATGACATCCTTCGGTTAAAGAATGAGTTAGAATCGGAAGGCCATAAAGGAGATTAGTATAGATAAATAAAATGAATAATTTGGAGAAATGAGTTGAAAAGTGGTATTAGATGGAAATAAAAGGAAGTGACATTTGGTTTTATGTTCAAGTGATAATATGCTTGAGATTGACAAACAGGTTATGATTAATCAAACATAGTAGCGAGGAATTTTATGTTTAGTGCTTAAGGAATGTTGTTAGAATATAAATAAATGTGAATGTCCTACTAGGAAGAACTTGATTTGGCCATCGACTGAATGGATTGAAGGTTATTAGATTTAAATTTTTGAGGAGATTATAGCTTGAGGAAATATAGACCTATATGAAAATATTGGAGAAGAAGAAATCAAAAGTTTCGGACCTATTTCTATCATGGGATATAAGGCTTAAAAAATTGTCTATTATAAAGGTCATATTAAGGTAAGATTGATTCTACTCTTGACTAAAATAGGGAAGGAAATTTTAATGTAAATTCCTAAAAGGAAAATTTTGCATAGGAAAATTTTGCTTGAGGGAAAAATATGTGAGAAGAAGAATATTAGAGATTATTTTGGACTTAGCAAAATTTAAAATTTTGGACGTAATTTTATATTGAAGTAACCTTGGTTTATCTTCAACTAAATTGATTAAAGGTTGACTGGATTATTTTGGAAAATTTTGAAGACGAGAAATTGGTTTGAGGAAAATATTTGCTAGAGATTGATTGAATCCAAAAAGGCTAGCATTAGGAGATATCGAAGGCATATATTGGTTGACATCTAAATTTTAGAATGTATGTTTTGCAAAAAAAAAAAGGTTTCGATGGAATATCAATTGAGAGAAGAAATATTTTTTTGAAGATTAGTGATAAAAGGATAATGACGAATTCAAAGATTTAACGGAATTAAAAACCACAAGTGACTTGAAAATAACACGCTTGTAATCGAGATTTGAGATAAGGAAGTTATTGCCTATTGACAAGGTTGCAAGTCTATAGGATAATGGTAGCGTTATTGATCTAAACACTCATGGGTTGTCATGCATTAACCATCTTCGAGCTGTTGATTTTATTCGACTAGAATTATCTAGATTTCCCATTCCCCCATCTTATGCCTTGAACTTCTCGCCCGAGGATTTAAGTCATGATTCTTATCGACTAAAACTCTTTCCATTCCCTTCAACCCTACCTACCCTATCTATTCCTAAATTTTGAGGACAAAATTCTTTTAAGTTGGATAGGATGTAAACTCCTTAAATTTCTACTACGATTGTTTTAAAAAATAATAATAACAATCTTGTACTAATTCTGTACTTTGTATGTATATGTTGCGTATGAATTGTCATATTGAACATCGCGTATGAGTTCGCATTTTCGTATGGCTCGTCGAGTGCGAATATGTGCGAGGTACATATTTTTGAAAAAATATTTTATTTTAGAAGCGTTGTTTTTCAAATAATAAATAATAAATATTTTAAATTGCTTAAAGTTGTAAAATACGTCACATTGGAATTTCTAAAACTTTATTTTACATCATGAAAGGTTATATAAAATAATAATTTTGAAAACTATGTTTTATGCAAATATTTATTGCATATGAGGTGCATAAATTTAAATTCATATATATAATGCTATATTCGAAATTAATTAATATTAACATTTTATTATTCAAAAAGGTATTTTAAAAAAATATTGTTTGGGTTAAATTAATGATGATGATTAAGATTTGAAAAGATTTTATTGACTTTATTTTAAATAGATTTTAAAAATAGCATATATCTATATGGGATTGGATTTGATTCAATTACTTTTAAACAATTTGAATTTAATATGATATTATCTAAATGGGGGATTTAAACAATACCAGTCCTTATCCAACCAGGAGCCCCACCTCCTATATAAGGAGATGCTCCATATTATTTTCATTCAATTCCACAACCCAACATGTGCATCGTGTCTGCGCACCATCCCATTTACTGTAGCTTCCCCTTTACAAATACATGATTTTTTCCATCCGACAAGCCGGACGTCCACCTCGTGTCGGGGCACACCCTGGATACGACGACAATAAATACAGATACTCGTCGCCGCTCCGGTAACCTCCGCCCCGTTTTCTGCCCTCGATTCCCAGCAGCGCTGCCCCATCTTCTCACCTAGCCCGTGTCGGCGACCGTCGTGACCACACGAGCGCCCTCCGGTGAAATCGCTCCCGTCCTCGAGCCGCCTCCGCCAGTATCGCCGGTGGTCGTCCGCCCGGCAGCCGCAGCGCCACGCGCCAGATCATCTTCGCGTGGCCGTCCTTCTTCCGCGCTCGACGCAGCGCCACCCCTGTGCGCCAAAGACCCCGCGAGCAGCTCCTCCTCCGCTGAAGTCCCAGCAAACCCTCCTTTTCCCTTCCGCCACTCTCCCTCTGTAATTCTCCGCACCCCGCTCTTCCTCTCTCATGTGTTCTCTAATTTGGGAAGAAAGCAGATTGGTTCTTTTAAAGGGTTTTATTTATTATTTTGTTATTATTATAATTATCTATTTTTTATACACAGTATATATATGCGTATTAGATTTTTTTTTATATGTCAACATTATATTTATAAAGTATACTGTTAGTATTTGTTATTATTAAATTAGTATAAAATATTTTTGAACTTTATTGATAACAAATCTATTATTGAGTTTGGTTATAACTGTACCAATAATATTGGTTTAAGGCATTATTTTGGACGACTATTAAATAATCTCAAAACCTATATATACATATATGTATGAATTTAAAATTGGGTTCTATATAAATTAAACAATGTCGTTTAGATTCTTAAAATATTACCATAATTTCATGGCTTTTTTAATATAATTTTACCTAAAAATATTATAGTAGTACTTTCTAAATTAAATTATAGTTTTACGAAATAGGGTTTTAGTCTTAAATAAGTTTCTACAAATTATTTTTCGAGTATCATAAATACTTTTCTAAAATAGTATGAATATTCTCTTTGCTGATTCCCATTTGATTATCAAAGTTGATCGTGACTAATTCCATAATCCTATTTCCCGACGACTTCAGACCTCTGCAATTCAAACATGGCTATTGGATTAATCGAGATATGTCAGAACACCGCACAAACACCAGGCAAGATACCTTGCCATATTTACTGCTTACAATTTAGTTGTATTTTATTCAAGTTATTGTATCTATATTTCTTGTTTATTATTTTCTTTTTGCTTGTGAACTTAGAGTTAAGGGACTACCGTCGACTTAGTGTATCTCATTAAACTTGTCACGATTGTATCACGATTTGTATGTGAGTTGTGAGTATAATGTAGTGGTCACTTGCGGGTTGGCTGATCACCCGTGCGCATGCGTAGAAATAACTGTCAATAAATGCATGTTAGAAGACTTGACAGTTATTGAATATAAACCGTGCTGTGGAAACGAACCGTGTTGGTGTGTCGCGGTTACGATGCATGCATAGTATCTTTGGGGGGAGGAGACAGCTACTAGCGTAGGGGTTACATTTACTTTTTACACATTTATGGGTGATAGCAACTCGGATGAGCGCTACTTGCTGTCCGGCCGATAGTGTCTCGGATGAGCGCTACTTGACGGCCACTCTTTATTACTTGCGTGAATCCTTACAGCCCCTGCGTAGAACATTGTCCTCAAAGTGCATATCACTTAGACGGTTAGGATCCCAGTTGTGTTGTAGTTTTATAGTGTTTACTTTTGCAGTTATACATGGCATGTTCTTCCTATATCTTGTTACGTCCCTTTGAGGACCTAGTGATTTCTCCAGGTGTGTTTTGTGACTTCCTTTAGGTGCTCTAGCTAAGACCATGTCTTCCTTCCTTCCCTCGTGATGATTGCTCTTGGACTCGTCATTTGCTTCGCTCAACCAATTCATTTATTTGTATATTTCTTTCTTATTTAAACTTGTTGGTAGTGGATATGTCTCCGTCCAACATTTGTACAAATGACTATTTGATTATATCATTAAAACTTCATATTTATGGATGAGATTTAGTTTGAGCATGGCTTTCTATATTTTACTGCTTATGTATACATACGAGCCTTACATTTACTCGTATGTATACAGCTAGCATGATACGTATCTGATCCCAAGTATTTTGGGACTGGGGCATGACAGTTGAGCACCTCTAGAGGGGGGTAAATAAAGTGAGTACGAGTGCAGCAAAAAAATAATCACCAATTTAAAAATAAAAACAATAATTATGGCAGTGAATAAGATACAGTAAATAAATATAGCAAGAGATAGAGAAATCAAACTCAGTGACACAGCGATGTATACTGGTATTCCTCTGAGAGGACTAATCCAGTCTCGAGTACTCTTGCTCGATGTTAATCCACTAGGGCACAAGCTAATTGAGAGCTTGTAGTCTCTTACAACACCGTGCTTGGTGACAAGTGCACGACAGACTTCACAACACCGTGCTTGGCGACGAGCGCACGACCGGCTCCACTACAGAGATAGTTTCTGAACTTTGAACAACCTTTTTACAACTCTTGAGAACCAAAAGACTCTAGATCAAATAGATATTACTAGCTTTTGGCTAAGAGATGTGTAGGTAAAATATGAAAGCTTTTGATCAAATGAAAACACTTATTGAAGAGAGAAGAGAAGATGAATTGATTGAGTGATTTGGAATGAGAAATTCTCTTCTATTTATATGTGTTTTCGAGGAACGAACTCGGACAGAATTCGGGCAGAGTTCTGATGCAAAGATTTCGTAAACGAACGTTGCATGCAGATTTGGAGGCAACAAATATTTAAATTTAAACTGACCGAACTCGGTCAGAGTTTGGACCGAACTCGGATCGAAATCGACTTGAGTTCTGTCTCAGTATAAATGCAAAATATTTGTTTGAATTTGTTGCAGAAGGTGAATGATATTTTTGGTAGGTAGACTTTGGATGGGTAGGCTGTATAGAAGAGTGGACTATGATTAACCTAAGCTAGTAGTATCCAGTAGATCTTACAATTTATATCATAGACTCAATAAAGATAAAATACATAATAAACTATAAAATGACTCAGACTGATTCCAATGAAAATGAGCTTCAGAATGATAATTCACATGCTTGCTGATGTAGTAGTACGCTTTTTGATATTGATTTCACTAGACATGAAATGATTAGCAGCAGTTCGTATATTTTGTGCATTGACTTAAGTTAATGTCGATTATCAAAATTGGGTGTGACTATCGAATGAGCCAACAATCTCTCCTATTTTGATAATTGACAAACTTGAGTCTATACAAAAATATATCTAAATAGAACGAAATAAAAATACATAAAAATAGAATAAATGGTGTTCTTTGAAAATTGTTGGTATCGCACTTTTCTCCCCTTTTGTCAATGAAAAAAATGGTTTTGGCACCCCCGTAATGTGTGAAGCCAACATTGTTCATCAAAAGACAAAGTAAAGTTAGAGAGATAACCACAAATAACAAAATTGCCACAAATAACAAGTGCATAGCAAAAATAACTAAAAGTGAAATACTGAAATGACATACAAAATGAAAGATACAACCATCACAAACTGCTAATAAATGTCTAACTGTAAACATTAGACAAAAAGAAACTACATAAGATCATCATCTATCAGACTACATCCAAAATAACCACTAACTCAAGTCCTCATCACATCGATGTGTCATCTCCTCCAAGAGCATCTGGTGGAAAATATGCAGCAGTAGGATCAAAATGAGGAAATATCGTCTCATCATCGAACCTAGGCCCAGGGAAGCTGGGGTGATGAAGCATGGTAATTGCATGGGTGGGGTCATGAGAGAGACTCTAGTGAATATCAGCAATGATGTTCCGCAACACCTGAGCCTGGGTGATATGGCGGAACTCAGAATCAAGATAGCCTTGATGTCGCTGCGCTGAAAGGGCAAAAAAATCATCAAATCGCTGATAGAAACCAGGGTTAAAACCTGGAGCAGGGACTGGAGCAACAGCAGCAGGAGGAGCCTCGGGGTCATCATCATGAACAGGTTTAGCACCAGGAGGAAAAGGAGGAGTAGGATATAACCTAGACCTACTGATTTCAATGGCAGTGGAGGAGTAAGGACAAGTTTGAAGATCAATTTCAAACCTCCTGAAGATGGAAACCAAGTGCATAGGGTAGACAAGATTGCGTCCGCATTTCTGCAGTTAAGTATCCATGCCATAACAGTCTTTGGAACAGAAAAAGGAATACCAAAATGAATATAATACATGGCTGATAATTCCATGAAGGTAATCTCATCAAAAGATCTCTTCTTTGGAAGAAGAACAGAAAATATAAACCTATGGAGTTCATAGAAGTTTTAATTTAGATGTTTGGAATATACTCTTCTAGGAACAGGTTTAGGATGACACAATAGTTCTTTGAATGAATCAAAGGTGACACATTCAGGGAATTGGATATGGTGAATATCTACTAAAGCCTCACCTACATCAGGAACATGAAAATATTCACTGATGTATGTGGCATTGAACTCTAGTTCCTGCCCAGCTACACAAGAATAGAAGTTATCGTTATCTTTTACTTGTAAATTACAGTAAAACATACGGACGGTATTATCATAAATATTCTCAACAACTTCAAAAAAATCACAAAAATCGAGACGGTTGAAAGTGGGGGCATACTCAGAAAATATATTAAAGTTAACACGTGCCCCAGCACAAATTTTACGACCCAAAAATGAATCAAACCAAAGATCAGAAAATTCTCTATCGGGAAAGAGTCCGGAGTCGTAGTCATCAGATCCAGTAAGACGGGCTGGACTGAAGACATTAGTTGGAACATAGTCCGAGGAAGATGATCCTGCTTGAGAGGAATCAATCTTTCTCTTCTAATGTTTGGGTGCCATGGATGAAAAGGAAAGGAAGTAGAATACCTTGAAGAAAGGACGAAGATGGTGGAGAGGACGGCCCACTAGACTCCGAAAAAGCTTGAAAAACAGAGGAGGAGGAGCTCTCTAGAGTTTTTGTGCGTTATTCTCGGTAGAAGAGTGAAGAAAAATGAAAGAAAGATGATGAATATATAGGGCTAGGGCCGGCTGTTCGGTTCTGGAAATTCGTACAGCACCGACCGAACTCAGTCTGAACTCGGTTAGAGTTCGGTCCGAGTTCGGCTGCTTGTATTCTCAATGTCATAAATGCAGTATTTGTTTAAAATTTGAATCTATAACTGTTACACTCCTTCATTTAATAACTTATATTACTTTGGGTTAGCTGTAGGGGCCGGATTCCAGCTAGCGGTAGTCCGAAGACTAGTACACCGTGTCGCTTCAGGCTATTTATGCCTGTATGACAGAATGATCCTTTCGGCTTGTACCCAAAATAATTTCTGTTAATAAATTACAAAGTTTCGAGTTATAAAATAAATTTAATAAACATACTACATTATGAATCTAAAAATTCAAGTATGCTGAGCACTCGCCACATAACGTTAAATCGGTCTTCAGCCAGTGGTTTTGTGAAAATGTCTGCTAGTTGATGATCTGTGTCAATAAATTCTAAACAGATGTCCCCGTGTTGTTGGTGATCACGTAAAAAGTGATAACGAATTTCATGTGCTTTGTGCGTAAGTGACATACATGGTTCTTAGTCAAGTTAATAGTGCTAGTGTTATCACAGTAAATAGGAATCTTAGTGTAGTGTAGATTGTATTCTTCTAGAGTTTGCTTCATTCACAAAATTTGAGCACAACAACGTCCTGCGGCGATATACTCAGCCTCAGTAGTTGATAATGCTACAAAATTTTGTTTCTTGCTAAACCATGAGACTAAGGCATTTCCTAGGAAATGACACGTAATGCTGGTACTTTTACGGTCTACTTTGCATCCTGCAAAATCCGCATCTAAGTAACCTATCAGGTCAAAGGATTTGGTTTTAGGATACCACAAGCCGACTATAGAAGTTTCCTTAAGGTATCGGAAGATACGCTTAACGGCACTTAGGTGTGATTTCTTAGGATTTGCCTGGTATCGTGCACAAATGCAAACACTAAACATAATATCAGGGCGACTAACAGATAAATATAATAAGCTACCAATCATACCTCAATACTTATGCTGGTCGACAGGTTTGCCACTTTCAATAGTGTCAAGCTTTGTAGATGTAGCCATTGGAGTTCCGATTGGCTTTGCATTTTTGAAGTCGTACTTTTTTAGTATGTCCTTCGTATATTTGGCTTGATTGATGAATGTTCCCTTTGAGTGTTGTTTGATCTGGAGTCCAAGAAAAAAGTTCAGTTCTTCCATCATACTCATCTCAAATTCACTCTGCATACACTTAGCAAACTCTTGACAAAGTTTTTCATTAGTAGAACCGAATATGATGTCATCAACGTATATTTGCACAAAAAGAATATCATCAACTAAAAATTTGATAAACAAAGTTGTATTAACTCTTCCTTTTGAAAAACCATTATCAATTAAGAAGTCACTTAGGCATTCATACCAAGCACGAGGTGCCTTTTTGAGTCCATAGTGTGCTTTCTTAAGCTTGAAGACGTGATCAGGTTTTTGAAAATCTTCAAAGCCAGGGGGTGTTTCACAAAAACTTCTTCTTTTAGAAATCCATTTAAATATGCACTTTTCACGTCCATTTGAAATAATTTAAAATCATTAAAACATGCAAATACACAAAACATACGGATAGCTTCTAGTCTAGCAACAGGAGCATATGTCTCGTCATAATCAATACCTTCTTCTTGATTATAACCTTGTGCCACTAGACGTGCTTTGTTGCGTAGAACTTGTCCATCTTCACTTAGTTTATTTTGGAACACCCATTTGGTACCAATTATCGATTGACCAATAGGCTTAGGAACGAGTTCCCAAACTTGGTTTCTCTCAAATTGATTAAGTTTCTCTTGCATGGCATTAATCCAAAACTCATCATTAAAAGCATCTTCTACATTCTTAGGTTCTATTTGTGAAATAAAAGCTATATTGATGTTATTTCAGAATCTCTAAGAGAAAAGCGTGTACTTACACCTTTTGATACATCACCTATAATGAGTGTCTCTGGATGATCTGGTAAGAACTTCAATGATTCAAATTTATGAGTCAGATCTTCCACAGGACTCTTATCGGTTCTTGCTTGTACACCTTCATCATCACTGTCGCTAGATCTGTGACTATTGAGCTCATCAAAAGTAACATTAATAGATTCTTCAACAATCATAGATCTTTTATTAAAAATTCTATATCCCTTACTCTTAGTAGCATATCCAAGAAATATTCTTTCATCTGCTTTAGAGTCGAACTTATCCAAGTTGTCCTTGGTGTTCAGGATAAAACAACGACATCCAAAAACTTTATAAAAGAAAATATTTGGAATCCTTCCGAACCAAAGTTCATAAGGTGTTTTCATCGAGATGGGTCGAATTAACACCCTATTTAAAACATGACAGACTGTGCTAACAGCTTCTGCCCAAAAATATTTAGGAAGATTATGCTGATTCAGCATGACTCTAGCCATCTCGCGTAGAGTACGGTTCTTCGCCAACATGATCACTTCGGATACGAGTAATCATGAATCCTTTTTCGTTTTGTACCTTTTTACAAAATAACTTAAATTCAAAAATAGCATCACTTTTGTTTGATAAAAAGTAAACCCAAGTAAAACGAGAGAAATCATCAACAATAACAAATACATAGAGCTTACCGCCAAGACTAGCGACTCTACTAGGACCAAATAAATCTATATGTATCAACTGCAAAGGTCTAGAAGTACTTACAGCGTTGATGAATTTAAATGTAGACCTATGTGCTTTGTTCTTTTCACAGTCAGCACATACCATATCTCTCTTGAACGGTTTCTCAGGGGGTCCTTTTACCAGCTTCTTAGTGCTCAGCCGTGAGATAGTGTCCATATTAGCATGTCCTAGTCTCATATGCCATAGTCAGCTTTCATCTAGGTTAGCTACTAGGCATCTTCCTGCATTATTATTACTTTCCAGAAAGAAAACATAAATATTGTCTTCTCTAATCCTTTCATATACAGGATTACCAGATGATATATCATATATGGTACATTTGTCTTTTACAAAGTTGATACCATAACCATTATCAGCCAAGTGACTTATGCTTAATAGGTTATGTTTCAATTCTGTAACTAGACAAACGTCTTTTATTACAGGATAAGGAGATATACCAACAGTGTCATTTCCAATGATATCACCTCTCAGGTTGTTTCCGAAGGAGACGTATCATTCTTTCTTTATTGATAGCGTGGCGAACAAAGATGTATCACCAGTCAGGTGCTGCGAACATCCGCTATCGATGATCCACTTGCTTTTAGCATAAGAGGGTTGAGGGTCCACCTACAAAATAAATAGATGAATTTTTCGGTACCCATTTACTGAAGGGTCCATATTGATTAGTCTTAGGTCTCCAAAATAATGTGCGATTATCAACAAGTTTTCTTGCTAAACAATACTGTGATATGTGTCCATGAGTACCACAGTATGTGCAAGTAAGTTTTGAAAACGTGTTAGTGGAATCTGTGTTGACATACGTATGTGGTTTCTTTGAAAATCTATAACTAAAAGCATGGTAATGTTCGTGTTTCTTACGTGCTTTTTGTGTTTTAGTCCTCTTAGGTGTATGCTTAGCATTAGGACTAAACTTAGGCTGTGTCACAGGTATTGCCTGTTTGCCTAACTTGATTTCTAACTTTTTAGAAACCGCAAAAGACTCTTCATATTTAGCAGTCATATCTATGAGTCTTTGTTCTGTGACTAAGTGTTTCTTCTTCTCTATGTCATATAACTCTTGTATTTTGACATAATCTCTTTCTTTCTTTTCAATTTTGAGGATAGCCTCATGATAGTCTACTTTAAGCTTGGCTATCTCTTCCGTGTTACCGGTAGTAGATGTCTCTTTAATATCTTTAATGAGACTAGATAGTCTAGCTACTTCGGTTGTGTATGCCTTAACCTCTTTTCGAGATTGCTTATATTTGTCAAGCACATTTTTGTGTTCTTTAAGTAGTTCGCTGAAGGCATTTTCTAATTCATCGAAAGTAAAATCGTCATACAAAGGGTTTGAGGATACCTTATTAAAAGCCATAAGACAGACATTGGCATTTCCGTAGGGTCTGTCTTCTTCCTCTGTATTACTGGCATCGCTTTCATGCCAGATACTTGTATTTGCATACTTTCGACTAGTTGTTGCTTTTCTGTTTGATCTTGATCTATCGTATGGACTGCTTTTCTTTGAAGTTTGACAGTCCTTCTTCATATGCCCTAATTTCTTGCATCCAAAGCATATTGTTTCATCTTTATTGCTTTCTTGGATATCTCTCTTCCTTCTGTTTGATTTCTCAAACTTTAGAAATTTTCTGAAGTTCTTCACTAGTAGGGCTTGTTCATCACCACTTGATGATTTTTCCTCAGAATCATTGCATGTTGATTTTCTTGCTTGAGCTTTAAAGGCGATAGATTTTTCCTTCGGGGTCGCTTCTTTAAACTCTTGCAGATCAAGCTCATGGGTCATGAGCTTGCCCATCAGTGTTTCCAGAGACATGGTGGTGAGATTGTTTCCTTCAATGATTGTTGTTGCCTTTTGGGTTTCAATTCTTTGTTAGAGCCCGTAGCACTTTTCTGATCTTCTCGTGATTACTGTAATCATTATCTAGAGATTGCAAAGGATTAGTAATATCAAAAAAACGAGTGAACATCTGTGTAATTGACTCACCGGATTTTATTTTAAAAGATTCATATTCCTGTGTTAGTCTGCTTATTTTGGATTCCTTCACTTGGGAAGTACCTCATGAGCTACCTCAAGAAGTTTCCAAATCTCATGAGACGTCTTACAGGTTGAAACTCTGTTGAACTCAGTTTTGTCAATTGCACAGAATAGTGCATTGATGGCACGAGCATCTAGACTAGCCTTTGCTTTTTCAGCCTCTGTATATTTGTCATGAGGCTTGTCTACAAGCACGCCATCAACTACTGTAGGTGCCAGTTTCTTATAATCGTCAACTACTATAAACCAAAGATCAAAGTCAAGAGACTTTAAAAAGAATGTCATTCATGTTTTCCAGTAGGTATAGTTTGTACCATCAAATAGTGGGAGTCTATTGTATATTGCCTTTCATCGTTGAATATTGATTTGCCATATATACTCTCTGAGGTTTGTTATATTAGAATATAACCTGCTTTGATACCAATTGTAGGATCGTTGAGCACCTCTAGAGGGGGGTGAATAGAGTGAGTGCGAGTGTAGCGGAAAAATAATCACCAATTTAAAAATAAAAACAAATAATTATGGCAGTGAATAAGAGACAGTAAATAAATATAGCAAGAGATAGAGAAATCAAACTCAGTGACACAGCAATGTATACTGGTATTCCTTTGAGAGGACTAATCCAGTCGTGAGTACTCTTGCTCGATGTTAATCCACTAAGGCACAAGCTAATTGAGAGCTTGCAGTCTCTTACAACACCGTGCTTGGTAACAAGTGACGACAGACTTCACAACACCGTGCTTGGCGACGAACGCACGACCGGCTCCACAACAGAGATAGTTTCTGAACCTTGAACAACCTCTTTACAGCTCTTGAGAACCAAAAGACTCTAGATCAAATAGATATTACTGGCTTTTGGCTAAGAGATGTGTAGGTAAAATATGAAAGCTTTTGATCAAATGAAAACACTTATTGAAGAGAGAAGAGAAGATAAATTGATTGAGTGATTTGGAATGAGAAATTCTTTTCTATTTATAGGTGTTTTCAAGGACCGAATTCGGACAGAATTCGGACAGAGTTCTGATGCAAAGATTTCGCAAACGAACGTTGCATGCAGATTTGGAGGCAACAAATATTTAAATTTAAACTGACCGAACTTGGCTTGAGTTCTGTCTCAGTATAAATGTAAAATATTTGTTTGAATTTGTTACAGAAGGTGAATGATATTTTTGGTAGTTAGACTTTGGATGGGTATGCTATATAGGAGAGTGGACTATGATTAACCTAAGCCAGTAGTATCCAGTCGATCTTACAATTTTTATCCTAGACTCAATAAAGATAAAATACATAATAAATTATAAAATGACTCGGACTGATTCCAATGAAAATGAGCTTCAGAATGATGATTCACATGCTTGCTGATGTAGTAGTACGCTTTTTGATATTGATTTCACTAGACCTGAAATGATTAGCAGCAGTTCGTATATTTTGTGCATTGACTTAAGTTAATGTCGATTATCAAAATCGGGTGTGACCATGGAATGGGCCAACAATGCCATGTCTAGACAAATGACAATTGTACTCACGAGATAAATACTCACGACCATTGTCACTCCAAAAACACTTGATTGGAACCCCCAAACCGTGTTTTAATTTTCGCATAAAAATTGTACCAAATATCAAAATCTATGAGCAAATTTTCATTAAATAGACAAAGGTGACTCATGAGTAGTCATCAACAAATGAAACAAAATACTATAAATCCATCACATATTCAATGGGGAAAACTAATGTACTAACTCAAAAGAAAGCTAATGTAGCCTTATTAGACTCGGCGGATAAAGTACATGGTGATGTTGGCCAAACTGCATGACTCATAATGAAAAAAAACTTGAGAATCTAAAGATGGACACATTTTCTAGAGAACTTGTACATATGGGTGACCTAACCGAAAATACAACTCAAACGGATAGAGTGACACGTCAGCATAAGCAACAGAAGACTTCATGTCAAATAGGTACAAGTCTCCAACTACATGCCCCTACTGATAGTTTTTCCAGTCTTCAGGTCCCAAAAAATCAGGAAAAAAATGTTATCGAGCATTGCAAGTCATGAGTAATCCGACTAATTGATAGTAATTTAAATGGATTTTTAGGCATATTCAATACTGAAGTGAGTGACAGTCTGGAATATAGACGTGTACTTCATTTTCAATGAACTTTCAGTGGACTATCATTCACAATAGTAATATTGGTCATACTACCCACCGATACATAATCGCATAACATACCTGCGTCCAGTGCCGGACTTTATATTTTGAGGCCCTGAGGCGAACTCAAAAAATGGTGCCCTCAAAGTTTAAATTGAGGCCCGCAAAACTTACTCTTAGTCTTCGGCTCCGACCACTAGACCGTCTCAGCAGGAATACCTATAGGCATTAACAAGAACACATTTTTTAATAAATTATAAGTCAACCACAAATAAATCAATAATTATAGCATTGAAACAATTATACAGCAATCACTAGACATTTCAGTAACAATTACTGGATATTTCAATAAACTATTTTTTGAGGTATTGCTGGATATTTCAATAATAATTTATAAAATAAATTAATAAATTAGTTCACCTAATAGAAAATGACCAATTTCAATAGGTCTTTTAGAAACAAAACTTGTAGTCATGACTCCGGCCACTAAATCAACTCGGCATAGGCATGAGGCAAGAACAATTTTTTTAATAAATTATAAATTAATCACAAATAAAACGATCAACAACAATTTATATATAAAAAAAATTAATCAAAGTCTCACATTTGGAGAGTCTAACCTTTAGTTCTTTTAGAAAAGAAAAAAAACTCTAGCAGTCACATGTCTTTTTCTAGCAAAAAAAAAAAGAACCTAAAAAATAATTTTTGTTCTAATAACTCGGCGACCACAGAAGTAATATTTCTGTAGTAGTTCTTTTTGTGGCTTTAAATATATAGATTAGGGAGAAAAAGTTGGCATCCACATGACTATTTCTACAAAAACAAAATCTAAAAATATTATGCATTCTAATATTTTTCGTTGCTTTTAATCTTTCAGTGACTTCTAATCTGTAGATTCGATCCGTCAATTTGATTTTTTCCCAAAATCAAGGTCCGAATTTATTTTTTTTTAAAAGCTCAAAATTATATATGACTTGCATACGCTATAAAAAAATTTATGTACACTCTAAAATTTGGACTTTTATACACTATAAAAAAAATTGTGCCCTCTAAAATTTTGGGCCTGAGGCAAGTGCCTCATATTAAGTCCGGCCTTGCCTACGTCATCTGTTATGTGATATTACGCACTAGAGTCAGTCACCCACTATGTCAACCTTACCACATATGCTACTGAATATTCGGCTGTGGATCCAGATGTAGAAGCTTCACCACGATGTTGATTTTAGAATTCAAAAAATTTTATATAGTTATATGCTGTCATCTGTACAGATAGCATATTATTTTCAGGAGCATCGGATGCATCGTTGGAGACAGGTGCTTTGGGACACTGCCACTAAAACTGTCTTTAATGACCACAATTGAAATATGTCCATGGTCGACCTCCATCACGACCGCCATCACCTTGACCACCATTTCGATCACCATTCTGGCCACCATGTTGACCACTACGACCACCACGAGCAGTGCGCAAGACAAATCAATCATCAGATGCTTCACTTGTAACAGTTCCAATGACTTTCTCTGCTCGTAAGATACGAAAGTGGGCTTCCATCGAAGATAGAACCTCGACCCCAACAATAATATGAAATCTCGCAGAATCGATATCCGGACGAAGGGAAGCTAGGTACGCCAACGACTTTCTTAATTTGAATCATGATGAGTATAAAAACCATGTGCCTATTATATAAGGATGCATGAATCTAAATCGACTATGGGTTTGTTCCCTCGATAACTAAATTGTATGTGAACTCGGACGTCGGTATATATCATCACCAAATCACTTTCTTTTCCCAAGTATCCAATAAAAACATAAGTGAGGCGCAAACTATTATTTAGATACTTGAACCCTTGAAAACCCTAAGTCAGACCAAAGTTCCAAGAACTCGATAAAACCATTGGGATTGTTGTATGATTACGTGAAAAAACCAACTTCCCGTTTCCTTTCCATTGAAATTTTTATTAGCCAGCTTGATTGCTTCAAACGGCTACTTTATTATCTATTTATTCCCATTGATTTCTATTATAACCTATTAAGGGATATCTATATATGTCTATATGCTGAAATATTTGAAAAGAATGAAGAAGAATATGTTGGGAAAGAAACGCGAAAATCTTTCCCCAAACTAGAGAGTACCTGCGAGAGAACCGAGCAAACAACGCACAAACCAAAAACACCAAACACAATCACGCAGACACAGAGAATTTTTGACGTGGAAAACCCTTGCGGGAAAAACCACGGGACGATCGCAGTCCAACCCTGAGAAGCTTCCACTAATGGAATAGAAGAATTACACCCTCTACAAACTTCTCCCGATCAAAATCGGATCTCCACAACACTTAGAAGCAAGAACAATGATTACAAGGCTACGAAGAACAAGAACGACGAGTAGAGATTACCCGAACGCGATCTCCTTCGAAAACTACCTTCAATCCTCCGTCTTCTCTTCCAAAGTTGCAAATGGCACTCTTGTCTCTTTTCTCCCTCTCCTCTCGTTGTGTGCTACAATTGTGTTACAATAGATTAGGGTTTGGAAATCCCAACTTAACTCCATAATCCCGCAAAAAACCTGGACCGTTTGATTAGATCCAATGGTGAAAAATCACCCAGATTTTTGTCTCAGCCCCGACGACACAGAGTTCGGCCAGAACTCTGTGTCGGACAAACAGAACTTTCCAGCAACATTCTGGAACAGCCAGACCGAGTTCGGCCAGAACTCGGCCTGGGACCGAGTTCGGCCCGAACTCGGTGGCTCCAGTCCAGAACCCCCCTCTTGTTAGTAGAAGCAGCAGCAACTTCTCGTTGCCTACTTCCCGAGCTTCTTCGACATCGAACGGCGCTCGTCGTACTCCGGGATCTTCTCCACATAGGTTGGGAACCCCACCCACTCCAACAAATCTCCTCCTTCACAACTATGGGGAGGATATCGTCATCCCGACGATCTGTCTGCAGTACTCAAACTTCCCCCTTGGTAGAATCTTTGTGAACATATCAGCCCCGTTGTCATCTGTATGAACCTTCTCAAGCTCCGCGTCCTTCTTCTCAACCACATCCTGTATCCAATGATACCGAGTCTCGATGTGTTTGGACCAGCTATGAAACGTCTGATTCTTCACAAGGTGAATAGCACTTTGACTGTCACAAAGCAAAGTATACTGCTCTTGCTTCAGTCCCATTTCCTGCAGCAGCTTCTTCATCCACAGTAACTCCTTGCAAGCCTCCGTCGCTGTAATGTACTCTGCCTCTGTCGTCGACAAGGCAACACACTTCTGCAACCGTGACTGCCACGATGCCGCTCCTCCCGCAAACATCATCACGTAGCCCGAAGTCGATCGCCTCGTGTCTACATCTCCAGCCATATCCGTGTCGGTATACCCAACCAGGTTCGGCTCGTCACCATCAAAGGAAAGTCTCCAACCAGCAGTGCCCTGAAGATATCTTAGAATCCATTTGACCGCACTCCAATGTACCCTTCCAAGATTTGAAAGATACCTGCTAACTGTACCAACTGCATGAGCAATATCTGGCCTCGTACACACCATGGCATACATAAGGCTTCCCACAGCTGAGGCATATGGAACCCGCTCCATATCTTTCTTTTCGTCCTCGGTAGATGGACACTTCTCCTCAGTGAGCTTAAAGTGAGCCGTAAGGGGGCAACTCACTTTCTTCGACCCGTCCATACCGAAACGCTAAAGTACCCGGTAAATGTACTTCTTTTGGGACAAGTATAGCAGCTTGGACTCTCTCTTGGTTGATCTCTATCCCAAGAATAGTCTTCGTTGCGCCCAAATCCTTCATAGAGAAGGCCGCGCCCAGTTGGCGCTTCAGCTCCGCTATCCTAGTGGCATTTCGACCCACTAATAGCATATCATCAACATAGAGCAATAAAATAATGAAATTATCATCGGCAAAATATCTCATAAATACACAGTGATCCGAAGTCGTCCGTGCATAACCATGCTCCCCCATAAACGACTCAAACTTTCTGTACCACTGCCTCGGAGCCTGTTTCAGACCATACAAGCTCTTCCTCAACCGGCAGACCAAATGTGACTTGCCCTTCTCACAGAATCCCTCTGGCTGCTCCATGTACAACTCCTCCTCAAGATCACCGTGGAGTAATGCCGTCTTCACATCCATCTGCTTGACCTCCAAGTCGAGACTGGCTGCTAATGTTAGCACCACCCGAATAGGCGAATGCTTGACGACAGGCAAAAAGATCTCATCATAATCCACGCCTTTTCGCTGACCGTAGCCTTTAACTACCAGCCTCGCTTTGTATCGAGGGCGAGTAGCATCATCCGTCTGCTTCACTCTAAACACCCATCGATTCTTCAAAGCCTTCTTGCCCTTTGGCAACCGCACCAGCTCATAAGTGGAATTAGTGTGCAAAGAACTCATCTCCTCCTGCATGGCCTCCATCCACTCCTGCCTGTGTTCGTCTTCCATAGCCTCTGCAAAGCTTTCGGGCTCTCCTCCGTCAGTCAATAGCACATACTCATCCGGTGAGTATCTCGTAGATGATCGACGATCTCTGTCGCTCCTTCTCATTGGAGCCACTAGTGCTGGCTGTATACCAACAGCCTCCTTCCCTTCAAGAACTGCGTCTCCGGCATGCTCATCCTCTTGAGGGACACCCTGACCACCATCAACAGGCTGATGATCAAGGTTGGAAGCAACTCCATGTACTGGCTCCCCCATAATTGGATCCTCTGCGATGTCCTCTGGAAACTGCTCGAAGCGAAATGACTCTAACTCAGGCAATTCCGCAGCCTCAGAAGGCGTCTCAAAATCCTGAGTGTTGGTCATGGTCTGATCCTCGACGAATACCACGTCCCTGCTTCTGTAGAGCTTTCTTCCCACCGGGTCATAGAGTCTATAGCCAAACTCATCCCGACCGTAGCCGACAAAGACGCATCGCCTCGTCTTCGACTCAAGTTTGGTCCTCTTGTCCTTCGGTACATGCACGATGGCCTTACAGCCAAACACTCGCAGGTGATTGTATGACGGCTCTTTGCCGTACCATACTTTCTCAGGCACATCACCCTACAAAGGAGCACTAGGAGACAAATTAATAACATAAGCAGCTGTGAGAAGAGCCTCACCCCAATAACTGCCCGGCAAGTTTGCTTCTGACAGCAAACACCACACCCTCTCCATCAGTGTCATGTTCATGCACTCCGCTACACTATTGAGCTGAGGTGTCTTGGACGGAGTCTTCTGGTGTCGTATCCCCTGCTCTCTGCAATACGCATCAAAGGGACCGATGTATTCGCCGCCATTGTCGGACCGAACAAACAATAACTTTTTGCCCGTCTCTCTTTCAACAGAGGCCTGAAACTCTTTGAAAGTAGGCAGCACCTGATCCTTGGTCTTTAAGTCATAGATCTAAACCTTCCTGGAATAGTCATCAATAAAGGTAACAAAGTAAGATGCACCACCAATAGATTTTACCTTCATAGGACCGCAGACATTCGAGTGAATCAACTCGAGCAACGCCGGCTTCCTTGAACTTGGGTGACTTTGGAAAGACACCCTATTTTGCTTTCCAGCTAAGCAGTGCATGCACTTCTCCAACTTTGTAGACTTGAGCCCTGGAATCACCTTCCTGTTCACCAAGTAGCTTATCCCCTTCTCGCTGATATGGCCGAGCCGTCTGTGCCACAACTCGGTAGACGCATTACTGACTGCGTTCACCTCCTGTGCCCCCTGTGCGCTCCCCTCCATATAGTAGAGACCGGACTTCTTGCTTCCTCTGGCAATCACCATTGAACCTCTGGAAAGCTTCCACTGACTGTTCCCGAAGAGACTGAAGAATCCCTCGTCATCCATCCTTCCAACCGACACCAGGTTGAAACGAATATTAGGGAGATGACGAACATCTTTGAGAACAAGAACCGTACCCGTCTTCGTTCTCAAATGCACATCTCCAATGGCAACCGCCTTCGACACATCTCTATTGTCCATCTTCAATACTCCACAGTCGCATGTTGTATAAGTGGCAAATAGTGCCCTGTTGTGAGATACATGCGCTGAAGCCCCTGAGTCCACCAGCCAAGAATTGTCATCGTATGCGAGGTTTGTAATGACCTCATCACCTACGACGATCACATCGCCTCCATGCATCGAGGCCGCCGCTGTAGTGTTCTCTTCTTGCTTCTCCTTGTCACCCTTCTTCTCTCTCTTCCAAGCAAAATAATTCCGCTTGATGTGGCCCTTCTTACCACAATGGTAACACTCTGAGTTCTCGTAACGACCCTTGGACTTTCCCCTGCTCTTGTCTCTGCCACCACCTGGACCCCTCCTTTTGTCCCTTCCGTGGCTCTCTGAAACTAATGCCTCTGAGCGATGGGATGTAGATGAAGTACCCTGAGAACGTCTCCGCATCTCTTCATTCAGCACCCCGCTCTTGGTAAACTCCATACTGACCACGCCCTCTGGAGCAGAAGCGATCATAGATACTCGTACGGTCTTCTATGAGTCTGGCAATGTACACAGCAACCATAGTCCCTGAACTTCGTCGTCGAACTTGACTCCCATTGAAGAGAGCTGGTCAACCATGCCCTGGAACTTACTCAAGTGATCTGAAATAGACGCTCCAACCTTGTATCGCAGACCCATCATCGTTCGGATCAGGAACAACTTGTTTACCCCGGTCTTCTTCGCATACAAGGCTTCCAGCTTATCCTACAACGTCTTCACGTGCTCAATATTGGCAACGTGGTTGTACACGTTCTCATCAACAAAGTGCCGTATGTACCCACATACCTGCATATGCTCGAATGTCCAGTCCTCCTCGGATTTATCATTGGGCTTGTCGGATGCAAATACGGGTAGATGCAGCTTCTTGACAAATAGCAAATCTTTCATCTAGCTCCGCCAATAGTGATAGTTGGTGTCGTTCAGGTTCACCATGCGCACCGGCTTCGCGTCTATCTCTCCTCTTTAGTTTTCTGTCAACTCCTGACACCCTTTTGAATTCCAGAACCTGGCTCTGATACCACTCTGTTGGGAAAGAAACGCGGAAACCTTTTCCCAAACTAGAGAGTACCTGCGAGAGAACCGAGCAAACAACGCACAAACCAAAAACACCAAACACAATCACGCAGACACAGAGAATTTTTGACGTGGAAAATCCTTGCGGGAAAAACCACGGGACGATCGGAGTCCAACCCTGAGAAGCCTCCACTAATGGAATATAAGAATTACACCCTCTACAAACTTCTCCCGATCCAAATCGGATCCCCACAACACTTAGAAGTAAGAACAATGATTACAAGGCCACGAAGAACGAGAACGACGAGTAGAGATTACCCGAACGCGATCTCCTTCGAAAACTACCTTCAATCCTCCGTCTTCTCTCCCAAAGTTGCAAATGGCACTCTTGCCTCTTTCCTCTCTCTCCTTTCGTTGTGTGCTACAATTGTGTTACAATAGATTAGGGTTTGGAAATCCCAACTTAACTCCCTAATCCCGCAACAAACATGGACCGTTTGATTAGATCCAATGGTGAAAAATCATCCAGATTTCCGCCTCAGCCCCGACGACACAGAGTTCGGCCAGAACTCTGTATCGGGCAACCAGAACTGTCCAGCAACATTCTGGGACAGCCAGACCGAGTTCGGCCAGAACTCGACCAGGGACCGAGTTCGGCCCGAACTCGATGGCTCCAGTCCAGAACCCCCCTCTTGTTAGCTGCAGCAGCAGCAACTCCTCGTTGCCTACTTCCCGAGCTTCTTCGACATCGAACGGCGCTCGTCGCACTCCGGGATCTTCTCCACATAGGTTGGGAATCCCACCCACTCCAACAGAATACTTCCTCCTTTACAGTAACTTTTTGTTCATTCCATTTTATTCATCTGAAAAAAGCTAAGTTCGGATCACTCTCTCAGAATTGTGTGTAACGACGAGAAGCCGGTAACACGAAGGTTTTACCTCTAGGAGGATTCGAGAACACGTCGGCACATAGACCTCAATAAAATTTTATGGCAATATTTCGTATATTACTTCTCCGTGGACCTGTAACACTAACCCTATTATTATTTTGTATTCTATTTTCAGGAAACTAAAGAAAGGGCCTGTTTGGTTCACTGCAATGTTATTGTAATCATAGTGGAATCGAGTTTGTAACGTAATAGAATTACAATTACATTATATCATGTTTGGTTGAAACATGTAATCAATCATGTAATGAATTAACAATTGCTTACAAATATTCGGTTTATCGTGTAATGTAATTGAGTCAAAAAAAAATGTAAAAAATATTTAAGTAAATAAATTTAAAATAATATTTGTTTAGACTACAAGAAGTTAATTTTTTTACGTATATAATCATAGCTAAATTTATGGGTGAGCATTATTCGGTTTTGGGCTGAAAATCGAACCGAATAAGATATTTGGTCCGGTTTCCAAAAAATCGGTTCGGTTCCGATTTTGAAAATACTAAAATTTATTATTTGATTTCGGTTTCGGTTTTCGATTTCGATCAAAAACCAAAAATCGAAGAAGATATATACAACTATGTAAATAACCTTAATTCGTTGTATATTTTATGATTAAAAATGTGTATATTATGGAAACAACAATTCTATGTATGTGTTTTTAATTCCAACTTTGATAATTTAACAACTAGTCCAACTTTGTCTGCAACTTTAAAATTCTAAAAATGTGTGTATAAAAATTATAATTTTTAATATAAATTAATCACGATCCCAACTTTAGGTTTGACCCATTAAACAATATAAATAATTCAACCGAATAAACATAATAAACAGAATTTATTATTAGGTTCGGTTTCGGTTTTGGCTAATTCGGTTCGATTTCGGTTTTAAATTTTTTAGAATTTTGGTCTATTCGATTTTGGCTAATTCGATTCGGTTTAAACCGATAAACGCTCATCCCTAACTAAATTCACGAAAGAAATCCAAAAGTCCCTATAAGCATTAAAACCTAAAAGCCCACTAAACCATGAGATCTTAAGCCAAGATCCTAAATTTAGAGAGGGAGGAAACCAAAGATCTCACCTTTGATTTGCTGGCGTATGGATTTCTCATCGTAGATTATGAATTCATAGGAATCTCGTTAAATCGAATTTTGGGTTTAATTCCACGTAATTGATAGCGAAACAAAAGCATCGGCAACAGAATCACAGAATTAGAAATAAAATACTCAGAAAAAAAAAATCATCAAAAATAGAAAGAAAAAAAATCCAATAAATCCTTTTGTTGAAGAAAATTTGATACGAACCCAAATCCCACAGAGGCAAGTGAAGCTTAGAGTGCAACAGGACCAGTTTGACAGTGAAGCTCAGTTTGGGATGCTCAATCAATGAAGTATCAGTCCTTCCTCAGTATCAGATATTATACTCGCTAATAAGCCATCAAAGTCACTGGAAAGCAAGCAGTTAGCTGTGTATAAGAGCATCTCCAACGCTATTGTGACTTTGGGAAAAAGTTGTTGCCACACAGGAATGACAAAATTTTATTCAAAAGTTCTTCTCCAATGCAATTGTCAAGTCAATTGTGAAACTTATGTGACAAAAATGAAAGAAGACATTGTGAAGTTGATTGTCTTGTTCTAGACAATGCACTTGACATTGACTTCTCTTCCATGTCATCAATTATGAATAAAAAATATTAGAAAAAAGAAAGAAGATGAGTAGTTGTCTTAAAAGTTGCCTTGGAAGTTGAAAAAATTAATTTTTATTGTCTCCTCAATATTTTTGCATTGGAGATAGTTTTTCTATCTCATTGTCTTTTGAGATATAATTTTGCCACATAAACAAGACATTGTCTTGTGGCTCATGCCACATAGGAGCCACCTAAGACTCACAACACTTAACAAGACAATAGGGTGACATTGGTCAGTATCAGAACCAATAGGCCAATATCTGAGATCGTAAGGAGAGTTTGCAAACTGGAGCATAATCTTCATTATTCTCAGTATGATACTGTCTAGCAGTATCAGATCAGTTAGTTAATCTCATAAATGAGTTAGCTAATTAGTGTTCAGTTAGTGGCTACTTGCCTAGTCAGCTAATTGGGATTTTCAGGTCACTAAGGAGGCATGAAAACAGGTTGAAGGATGCATATGGTATCATCTTATAAACAGAGAGGGGGATGTGAAGAACATTGTTTAATTTTCAATTCTCCACTCTTAGAAATTACAGTAGGTTGTAATAGTCTTCTTTTTCCCCAAGTCTCAATAAAACCCTACTATTCGCATATCCCCAATTGTTTTCCTTCTTCCATTGAATTTTTTTTGTAGATTTATGGCTAATTCGACACCATTTCTAGATCTAGGACAAGGTCCTAACAATTGGTATTAGAGTTGTTCGGTCCAGGATGGGAAGCTAGTTGAAAGGCGAGCTCGAGCAGCCATGGTGTCCAGCGAGGCTCGTCGGAGGAGCAACGACGTCCGATGGAGGAACCTCAATATGGTTGGGGATCTCCTTATTATGGCTGGGGATCTCCTCATTACGGTTAGGGATCTCATCTTCGATCCTACACTCCGGCCATGGTGCCACCGCATCTGCCAATACCACCCGCGTCTGACCCCTGCGGTATGTTTCCTATTTTTTGACACCGTATTATGCTCCACCGACGCATCTGAAGGAGTCGTACCAGTACCCGTACTCACCTTCGCAACCATAGTTGTATGCGAATCTGTCGTATTCTCATACGCCACCACAGTACCAACCACCCATTTATTTTTCTTATAGCGAGCTACATATGTTTGACGAAACGCCCGTGAGGAAGGTTGCTAGTTTTGTGTCAGTAAGTCAACAGATGAGCATCTATTACACAGATGACGACAAAGAGTACGAGGAGAGCGACAGGGAGAACTGGTTGTTGGGATTTAAGTTCGTGAATGTTGATAACGTCGACGATCTCGATGTTGAGTATCTCGATGAAGATGCAAAGAGGGCAGATGTACTGGGAAAAGCAGCGAGAACTATATAGAGACAAATTTACACTCATATGGCTCTCAATGAGTTCATCATGCTACAGAAGGCTACTATTCTTTTACAATCTTTTTGTAGAGGAAAATTGGCTACAATGTATTCAAAATAAGGCAGAAAGGAGCAGCCATAAATGTTCAGAAGAACTTGCATGGATACATTTCCAAAAACTCCTATACAATGCTCCGATCATCTGCAATTAGATTGCAAACTGGGTTTAGGCCTATGAGTGCTCGAAACGAATTTAGTTTCAGAAAACAGATTAAAGCAGCAATTGCTATCCAGGCTCGATGGGTATGTCCCAGAGATTATTCGTACTATAATGATATGAAGAATGCGATACTAATTTGTCAGTGTGCTTGGAGACACGGGATTGCAAGGAGAGAGTTCAAAAAACTCAAAATGGCTACAAGAGAAACTAGTGCACTTAAAGATGCAAAACGCTCTACTTCACACTACGACCGAATGAGCCTCTCACCTGATGGGAAAATTGTTGCAACTACTTGTTATTTTACACTACAATGGTTATGTGCTGAAACTTGGAACTGTTTGGATATAGCTGAGAAATCACATGAGGGGGACATGACTAGCATTGCATGGGATCATCAATTTGTACTAATAGGGGCGAAAAGGAATATGGTATGGGATCCAGGTCAATTGGATATGCCCAAGTACATATGATTGCATGGGGCATGATGCTTGCCCCACATCAGCCTATTATCTTGCACCTGCTCGACATTCTACCCGCTGTAGAGGCTCTGAACGAGGTTAAAATAGAGGCCATGCAGTACCTAGTGAGGGTATAGGATCCAATATAATGCAAACCTTACATATCAGTCACTGAACCAGTGTATTAGTGCAATTAGTAGACAAGTGAACAAGGAGCAACAAACAATTAACAGAAAAGTACCAATCGTCATTGTTTCACTTAACAGACCAGTCCAGTCTGCATTTCTGCATGTTCCAGCCTTCAGTTTTGTAAACTTGCCACCCAACCAACAATAGCTATGCTAAAGAATTCCAGGAAATCCAAGGCTATGGCTCTTGTGCAATTTTTCTTTCTCATTCACTTGGGTGCCATAGGAGATGTTCCTCGAAGATTTTTTTTTACTTTGACAATTTGACCTTGAGTATTGATACGATCATTTTCCGGATGGCCTACCTACGCTTTCAGTGGCAGTGGCAGCCATGTAAGTAAAGGATGTATCGGAGCATAAGAAGGTAAAGTATAATAGAGAAGTAGGCAGTGTAGTAGCAGCTACTTGTAGCCAGTTATATGTTCTTTACCAGTCTTCAGTATAAAGGAATCAGTTAGTGAGCAAGGGTGTTGTTAGTTAGCTAGCTCAGCCAATCAATTAGACATGTCAGCATTCTGTTAGCATTAGATGGAAGTATCAATATAAAAGGAGGCTAAAGGGAGGAGAAGGTTAGGGAGGAAATTGGCAGTTAATTGATTTCTTTTTCAGTCTTTACATTCGATTGTACTATGTTCTTCTTCTAATAAACCCTAGATTTCCATTTGTATGTTCTCCTCTCCTTGATTCTTATCAATACATTGACGGAACTGAGGATTCCCAGGACCACGGATTATTGTGTGTATTGATCGATAGAAAGTTAACAGATTTAAAACGTGTTCTAACCCTTCATAGGTGAAAACTAGGGTTCATGAATTACACATGCGATAAGAAGAAGACAGTTTTCAGCAACCTCGAGTAGTCAGCGACCCCAAGATCTTCTGCATGTATTCCTTCCTTGGTTGGACGTCGTGTGGGCGAATCTCCCGACCTTTTCTCCCCTTAGTTGTCCTCACTTTCTCTCCTTTCGTGATGAACGAATTAGAGAAAAATGTTCTGCTTAAGATACCTATGACAGCCAGAGAATATAGGGTACATATAGGTTGTGGAAGGGACCGTGAGGAAAAATTAGGTTTAGGTCTCCTAATGGGTCTAGGTATCCCATGTTCAACCCGAACACACAACCCAGGCCTGTTAATCATAGCTCGATCCACTAAAAAGCTACTGTTGTACTACCTTCCTAATCCCAAATTACGTTTACGGGCTCCTTTTTATTATATGCTTATTTATCTTCCTATGTTAAGATATCGAATGTCCGTCAATCAAAATAAGTATCTGACAACTACATTGATCGACATCTTTTATCCTTAAGTAGTACCACTCAACTTTATTTTTCGTGTCGGATATAATCCACATGCATGGTTTAAATGACAATCCTTATGAGTTCCTTAAGGAAAAAATCATCAATCTGATACATCAGAACATGGATTCCTTTTATAATCAACAATCCAACATACACATAATGCCATTATCCAATTCATAGAGGTTATTGACTCATTATGAATCTCACTCTTTTATGAATCAAAGTAATGCATACTACATATGCATGTCTGTTATTATATCCAGATTAAAAGCACAAGCATCCATAATAACAGAGGTATTTGTTCTCTTATGAAGTCAGTACAAAGAGAACAACCTCAAGTGGTCATGTTCAATATACACAAAGTGCACTAATATAAACCTATAGTCAAGATAAACTAATGCCAGATTATACTGCAATCTTGCCAATTGTTTGTCCAAATCTATCTAGGTTGTGAACCATTTACATATTCTACAGGGACTAATAATATGATCTTCTGTGTGTTACCACACACTATATTATCTACAATGTAGAATATCACACACTTGCATTAACATATAACAAATATAAAATTCCAACATTTGCCTATATGATTCTTATTCAAAAATAATAATAATAATAGTTAATATAAAAGTGATGCTTTTATTATATAACCCTAACAATCTCCCACTTATACTCAAAGCATTGCTCTTTAGTATACTGTTACAAATATCTCACATATACTTCAAGCCATGTGATCATGCATCTGACTCTCATTCCCTCAACATGACTATTAAAAGCCATACATGGTAAGCTCTTTGTAAAGGGATCAGCTATGTTGTCTGCTTATGCTATCTTGGTCACAACAACATCTTCTCTTTTTACGATATCTCATATCAGGTGTTACTTTCGCTCAATGTGTTTACCTGTCTTATGGCTCATGGTTTCTTCGAGTTTGCAACTGCACCACTATTATCACAATAAAGTATAATAGTCTTAGAAAAACTAGGTACCACATCCAAGTCCAATATGAAGTTTCTGAGCTAAACCGCTTCTTTGGCTGCCTCAGAGGCTGCCACATACTCGACTTCCATAGTAGAATCAGTAATATATTTTTGCTTGATGCTCCTCCATATATATTATGGCTCCACTGCCAAAGTAAATACATAACCTAAGCTAGATTTTCTGGAATCCCTATTTGACTAAAAATTTGAGTCTGTATACCCCAAGGGCACTAAACTATCTGCCTGGTAAACCAGCATATAATCTTTAGTCCCTTTAAGGTACTTAAGAATATACTTTACCGCAGTCCAGTGACCTTGTCCTGGGTTAGACTAATATCTGCTAACCATGCCTATGGCAAAGTAGATGTCTAGTCTTGTATATAGCATTGCATACTTTAAGCTTCATAATATCGAAGCATAAGGAATCACTTTCATGTCGTCTATCTCTTTAGGTGTCCTCGAATATTGTTCCTTTGATAAAGCTATTCCATGCCTAAAAGGTATAAAACCTTTGTTGGAATTTTGCATGCTAAAACGAGTTAATACAGTATCGATGTAGGCCGATTGAGATAAGCCTAACATCTTTTTCTTGTGATCTCGTAAAACTTTGATCCCAAGGATGTGACTTGCTTCTCCCAAATCCTTCATATCGAACTATTTGGATAAGTGTACCTACGTTAGATAACACTTTCACACTGTTTTCAATGAGCAATATGTCATCCACATAAAGTACTAAGAATACCACTACGTTTCTGTCACACTTTTTGTACACAAGATTCATTCGGACATTGATCAAATCCATAGAATTTTATCCTGATCAAAATGGATGTTCCTAGATCTGGAATCTTACTTAAGTCCATAAATGGACTTCTTGAGCTTACAAACAAGATGCTTTTGGCCCTTTTCAATGAACTCATCTAGTTGTTTCATATAGATGTTTTTCTCAAGACTTCCATTAAGGAAAGCTGTCTTGACATTCATTTGCCAAATCTCATAATCAAGATGAGCAACAATAGATAAAAGAATCTGGATAGACTTAAGCATGGCTACTGGCAAAAATATTTTATCATAATCAATACCCTCTTTTTGAGTAAAACCTTTTGTAACAAGTCATGCTTTAAAGGTTTCAACCTTACCGTCTGCTCCTTTTTTCTCTTATAGAGCCACTTACATCCAATGGCTTTTATACTAGTTAGTGGTTCTATAAGTTCCCAGACCCTATTAGAATCCATTGATTCAATTTTTGATTTCATTGCCTTTTGCCATGATTCAGCATTTTATCTTGTAGTGCTTCATTATAGGTGCAGGGATCATAGTCTTGTTCCTTGGGGACAAAGTTTGAGGACTCTCCCAAGAATATAAACATGTCCGGTTGTATAACAATCCTCCTACTAAGACGAGGCACTATGGTTGTGGTGTGACATTTGTGACATGTTATGCAGTTACTTGTGGTTCCTCCTCTTGTACTATTGATATTGAAGTATTTGGTGTCTCTCCTCTCAATTCTTCTAAAAAAACTCTACTCTTGGGTTTATGGTTCATGACATAGTCTTCCTCTAAGAATCGGGCATTGGTCCTAAAAATGACCTTATGATCCTTGGGACTATAAAATAGACCTCCTTTCGTTCCTCTTGGATAGCCTACAAATAAGCCTACTTTTGTACGAGATTCCAACTTATCTGCTTTTCTATTCGGCACATGTGCTGGATTATCCTAAATTCGAACATGTTTCAGACTAGGCTTGCGTCCAGTCCACAGCTTTATGGAAGTAGTAGGTACTGACTTAGAAGGTACCAAGTTCAAAATATAAGCTGCAGTGTCTAAGACACATCTCCAAAATAAATTTGGCAAATCTGAATAACTCATCATTGATCTAACCATCTCCATAAGAGTCATATTTCTTCTTTCTGCTACACCATTCTACTAGAGTGTTCCTGGTGCAGTCAATTGAGACGTAATCCTATCTTTTGATAAGTAATCCCTAAACTCTCCAAAAAGGTACTCACCACCACGATCTGAACGTAATGACTTGATACATTTTCCATAACATTTTTCCGTCTCAGACTTGTACTCTTTAAATTTTTTAAAGCACTCAGACTTATGGCACATCAAGTAAATGTATCCATACCTTGACTAATCGTTACTAAATGTGACAAAATATTCAAAATCACATCTAGCCTAAATAGTCATGGGTCAACACAAATCAGAATGAACCAATTTCAACACATGTTTGACCCTATACCCCTTTATCTTAAAAGGCCTTTTGGTCATTTTACCTTCCAAGCAGGATTCACAGACTGGAAGTGCCTCCACTTCCAATGAACTCAAAGGTCCATCTGTAACCAGACTTTGAATCCTTTTAGGTTAATATGACCTAATCACAAGTGCTAAAGATATGTTTGGTTCATACAAAAAGGTTTTTTTTTCTCTTATTTAAGTTAGAAGACATATTATTCATTTCCATTAGTTGCATTGTTAGTGAAATAGGATTAATGACATACAAATTATCTACTAATACACCAGAACAGATAAATTGCTTATTTTTTTTCTAATAACAATGTTGTCATTAAAATAAACTGAAAATCTTGAAATAACGTGTAGGCAACTCTAGAGGGGGTGAATAGAGTTTGTGTCGATAATCACCAAATAAAAAGTTAACTCTATATCACCTCCACAAACAACTATCAAGATAGTAAATAAATCAGAGAGAAATACGGAAGTAAATAAAGATCAGTATAGCATACGCAAAACACAGCAGTTTTAACCTAGTTTCCCTCATGGAGGACTAGTCCAGGCCTGAGAACTCTAGCTCAGGATTAAAATCCACTATTTGTGAAATAGTGTACAACCATGTGCCTTTACTCAGAAGAGCACGCCAACTTCTTACAGATTCGCAGGTGGCGAAACTTGAAATTGTCCAAGTGACTTTTCTTTCACTCTTGCACACAACTTCTAGCTGATATCGTACTGAGCACCTTGGGCTAATGAGAGTTGTGGCTTAGGAGATATGGAAGAATAAGGCTTGGAGTAGTAGAGCTTAGAAAGCTTGAATATTTGAAGGTGAGAGATGATTTGAAATGAGAGAATTCAAGCTCTATTTATACTACTCTTGGGAGGCAAAGTTCGGCCCGAATTCTGTCCCAAGAATTCAAATTTTTGAACGTTGGACAGCTTGTACCAAGCAGGCCCTAAAAATCATTTCCTGGAAATCAGGGGACAGAGTTCGGCCCGAACTCTGCCTCCTAGGTGGCAGAATGGACTTTGGGCCTCTGGGCTTTGTTTGGCTTGTGGAGCTTGGGCATGGTTCAGGAATTGGTCTGTTTGAATGGTAGAGCTTGCAGAGATATGTCTAGGGGTTGAGATGACTCAGTGCGACTCAACGCACACATTCTCCTAGACTCAATAAATTGAAGATTAACGACTTGGAACAAATAGGAAAACCAAGAGCCCTTTTGATGACGTCTTTCTTCTGATATTTGAGCAGATCTGAAGACGTCTTTTTCTTTGACAACGGTCGTCCAAAGATAAACATATCTGGAAATCTGAATACCTTTCGGGGGCTTCCCCCGACGGGGGGCGCTGCCCCCTCGACCCATGTCCGCTGACCGGGCAGCGGAACCCCCGATGTGAGGCCCCGGATAGGTCGCTAGGCGGTTCGGTGAAATCTTTTTGTATGACGCCGTCTTTGGTCCATCATTAATTCTTCATTGCCTATGTAATGCCCCGCTCCGCACGGCGTATTACGCTGAAGCGTTGACTCAACGAGTCGCGTTGACGGAATGAAATGTATCGATGCGAATCGATACGAGAGTTACGTTGTCCCGAACAACGCATCGAACTAAGTCGAGGCGAAGAGTTGCCTTGCCCCGAAAGAATGCATCGAGTTGAATCGATGCGAAGCGCCGCGTTGCCCCGACAGGATGAGTGCGTTGAATCGGCTCGAAGATTCTAAGAAATCGAATCGACCAAGGCGCAAGTCCGAATCGATGCAAATATTGATTTTAGTTGGTTTCGTGTGCAGGTTATACTTTGACGGGAAAATATTAGAGGTCGATCTTTTGCAATATTTAGTAAGGGATCTGCAAAATTAAATCGTCGCCTTGCGACGGGCTGAGACTTGGGCACGCTAAGGCAAATCGGACGTATAACTCAATGAAGCACGAAGTGCTCGAATGGCTAAGTCAGGAGAGTGGCCGTACAACAAAGTTATGAAATCGAGCCGCATCGGCTCGGCGAAACGACGAAGGCGAATCGACTCAAGGTGGGAGGATTGACTTCTTTTTACTCCTTCATTCGATAAGTCAAATATATCATTGTATGCTAAGTTAACCTATCGGCGCCACGGGCGTGGTCCGATCAGAGATAAATCATAGTGTGAGTCGAACACTAAGTTAGAACAATTGAAATGAAACGTGCATCAATATGCACGAGTCGCTATGGGACATTGGATATCGCATAGGCGAGCGCCTCGATGTGCAAGCCGTAAGAACATGGGATAATTGTACTCGACGAGTGCCTTAGTGCACGAACCATACCGTGCCTTGCTGCACGAGTTAGACGGCTAGAACATTGAAAGACAATAGGCGAGCGCCCTAGCGCGCAAGCCCCGAACATTGAATGCTAAGTGATAGAACATGGGAATATGGTCAAAACGTGCCTACGTGCACGGGATAATAAAAGATGGCTTCGTTACGAGAGAATACAGTTATGGCATGAATGTGGCAGAACTGTCGGATATGACATGGTGCCTCGAAAGGTGTTCAAGACCTTCGGGTCGTTCGGTTGACGAGCATTGAGTTGAGGCACGATGCCATTGAATCATTGAAACGAAGTATGAAATATAAGAACAGAGAAAGTTAACGAAAGAGACGCAAGACGATAAAGTCTGAGTCTTGGACTCAAGACTATGTTTGGTTGTTTGAATTCGATTACTTGAATGATAGGGCGTTGCATGGTCGATTGGAATGGGCTCGAGATAAAATATGATATCGCCCGTGCACGGGTGTTTCCCCCAAACGGTTAAATGCCGGAGCACCCCGGAACCGCTTTGGCCTAGAAGGGAATTGAATAATCTTTGTAGGCGCACATCCTTAAACAAGATGGAAAAAGCCGCAAATGATGGTATGCAGCGGGAACGTTTCGGTTGTTGGGATGTGACCCAACCCGTGAAACGCCGGGCAGCCCGACCAAATATTAAAAAAAGAAGGAGAGAAAAGAAAGGAACTCCTTTAGTCCATTCCGGCACGGATACGCCAACGGCCCTCATATAGTTAAGGAACGATGGGTTGAAAGTGTAGGCGCGTATGCGTCCCGCATAGAGATCCTGCTTAGAGATGCACATATAACATGACAGGGAAGGATTACGTCGTATTCACCTTGCGTCGGTGCAAGGACGAGTGCGTCGACTTGGTAAGTCGTGCCACGAATCAAACACGAGATTGTTTGTTTGCTTGCCTATTCAATTCGATAACATGCTGCTATGATAACATGCTTTACGCTTTCGAAGATGCCATTAAATTGACCCTAAGGAGAACATAGCAAGATCATAAGCTAAGTTGCATGATTCAACATAGATATTAAAATGTCGGTTTGGAAAGATGATCTTTGCTTCAGTACATGCGAGGACGAACGTACTGATCCCCCACCAGCTTCATGCAGGGTGCAGGGAATAGATTGCTCACGGCGAAGCGTTGCTTGAACGCGTTAAGGCTTGGAATGCCGATGCGCATTAAAGCGTGCTATCGCATTGACGCTTGGACTACGCAGCTGGATTGATGCGGCCGAGATATAGAAGGCATGATGTATGGAACGGTGAAATCCTTTGTGGGCAAGAGAGAACCTGAGTGTTGTAGCCAATCTGGCATATATTGTTAGGCTATCGAAAGCCATTGTAATCTCAGTTTCGGATATCAATAAAGAGAATTGTTTCGTATACTCTGTTTTCCTTTCGTTGTTAATATCGAATCAAAAGATAACCATTTGAGAACTTGTCATCTTGCCTTGCACGAGCGCAACTCCAGGCTCGTGCGGCATCATGCCCCCTGCGAGGACGATGATTCGGGTGATTCTGGGTCGGGGCCTGACAAATTGGTATCAGAGCTCTAGGCTCAATTTCCTCTGGACGCTCGCTTCACTACATTTCGAAAAGTTGCCCACCACCACTTGATATCACTCTTGACTCTACTCGATGCCGCACTGGATGTTCCATACAATAAGTCTAATACAAATCATGAAATTTTGCCGCATGTGTTTTGGAAATTTCATGATGTTTGCTAAGAAAGTTGCGAAGGGTATGTTGCATTGAATGCAACGAGTCGTAAGAATGTTAGTTGCTGCAAGCGCAACAAATTGTGAAATACGATTTGGGATGTTGTTGTTGCAATATAACATGTTGGAAGAGAAATTAAACGATGTACGAAGTGCAACGTTTTAATGGTGAATATGCATTAAAATGAAAGTGAGAAGTGATAAGCCAATACCGAATGTGTTAAACGGATTGAGCATTGACTTGGAAAGTCGAGAGTAAATCGTTACACGAGGTGCGGTAAATGTCAAAAATAATCGTTGCATGATGTGCAACGCATATTGAAAGTAAAATTTGTTGCACGGGGTGCGACGCATATCAAATAAATTGTTGTACGAGATACAACGTAAGGAAAGAATTGAAATCGTAAATCGATACAATAAATCGTTCGGTTGCACACCAAACTTATGTTGGCAAACGAGAACATTGACCGAGTTGCATCGGATTTGATAGAATCAAAGTTACGATTGTGATCAAGCACGATCACTGCGGAAATCGTGAGTCGGAAGAGATCGTTGGTTTATACTAAGTATAGCGCGAGAGAAATGGCTTGAATTTCGAGTGGTATATGCCATACCACGTAGGCGATGAATGACTCGATTCCGAGTGGTATATGGTGTATCACTTGTACGATGATTTGCATCGATGTGTTGTGAAAATTGCGGAAGGTTTGTCCACAACGGACGGGAGAGTAGCGAGACTCGATTGAAAATTTGTATAACGGTATGTTGATGCAGGTGTTCTTCGAAAATCGGTTGGGACGATAAGGCGAGACTCGTATCAATGAACGATACGTCGGACGAAAGTTATAAGTTGGTCGGACGACCGAGACTAGCGAAACGATTATGCCTTGACGCAATAATCGGATCGACGGGAAAGGAATACTCGAGCTTACAAATGAGTCGTACGACTTGCGATCTCGGTAGAAATGTTGGGCGAGACGAATCGAATCGCACGACTTGCGATTTAGATAGAAAATGTTTGGTGATGCGAATTGTAATTGAATCGCACGATGTGCGACTTCGGTAAGAAAGTTGGTTGACGTGAGAAATCGTGCCTAAGAAATAGTTGGTTACGTTACGGCGAAACTCATTTGAGTACGACTGAAAAACACGCGAAACTTAGAGGGCGTGATCGTATAACTCGAGGGTTCGATGTTGGATAATCAGTAACTCAGTTACGCGATCAAAGTATAGCGGGATGTGGCGAATCGAAAAATGAGTTGATGCGTATGGAAAAGTTGTTGCGAACTTGGATGTATGCGATGCGAGTTAAGTTGACGTCAAAACGGATTCAAAGTTGACCCTTACGTTATCGAAATGGATACGGCGTATCGAGATCGATACGTAAGAAAACGTAAGCGATGTGATAATACAAAATAGAGTGTGCCTCGTGCTATGGAATTTTGTAAGTAACGATATGAGAATGAATGAACTTGGTTGATCATAAATTTTGTGATTGATCAAAGACGAGACTATAAGTCATCGACGATTGTTCGATGCGTATAGCATCTCGTGTGTCGACCCGCGAATAAGATAGACTCGAACTCGATGCGAGTAGATATTTCATAAATTGCGGAATCATCGACGGCAGTGCATGACTTTACTCGGAGGATAGTTGCGCATCAGTTGCGCCGATAGAGATGATTATGTACGGATTTGGGTAGTCGCATAGAAATCGTCGGAACATGATTTGGCTCCGAAATAAGATATAGCATGGTTCGTAGTAAACTGTCCTTCGTTAATGATCCACAATTATCGAGCATAGCTTCGGGGCAGCTGACCCTAGAAGACTTGACCGCCAAATCAAATTGAATACTGCTGACCGTATGATGACCCATGCGATATCGCATATGGGATTGCACCGATAACAAATATAACACGGTGCATATTGACGATAAGTCTAGGCGATCGAGAATTGTTGGAACAGCTTTCGATTGAGAATGATATAGTTAGATTTTGAGTATTCGTCGGATGAATACTTGAATGGTTATGTTGGCCGACGGTCGAACTAGAAATTCACCAACGGACTTGGTGATTCGGATAGGCGAGTGCGAGAATCGTGCTATGCACGAGAGAGAACGATAAGGAAATGACTTACGAGTCATGTTGTTAGATTCGGATTCACCTTGCAATTGAGCTTGCGTGAATCAAACTTATGTTCGATGTTGCGAGACGGATAAGTCGGGAATTTGGCTAGTGAATTTCCTACTCGATAGGAATCGATCATAAGGCGTATCGTAAAGACCTTCGTGTCAAGGCGATCGTTGTCTTGAGCACCGTCGCCTTGATGTAAACTTTCGTGTCGGATAGATTGTGGCCTTTGTGCAATGTCAATTTAAAGTTGCATCGGGAGAAGTTAAGCACGGGGACTATGTAAGTAACCTAACGGGCGTAGTCCCGAATGTTGATAAAGAAATCGTATTGAGATAAGTTGCATAGGAAGACTTCGGAAATAGTTGGCTGACGATTTTGAACGCAAGGCGTTGCGAAGGATCGTGGCGATCGGATGCACGACGGCTTGACGCGACGCATAGAGTTGGTAGTCCATATGAAACATACGAAATGACAAAGGCGAATTTTGAATCGCGTCGCGTGCAGTGACTTTATTGAATGAATCACGTATGTATCGAATATACGTATATGATGAAATTTCGAGAACGGTTGCTAAGGATAAGTCCGATCGAGAGTACGAAATGGCAAGCATAGGATTGAAATTTACCTGTCAGCTTTATTCCAATTTGCTACGACTGGGCTTGGTCAAAATACATATATCTTTGGGACGCCTTGAATATAGGTACGAATCCAAATCGAGTTGTATCCAAATTCAAATCGAGCTGCAGGGAAGACTTAAAATATTAATGAAAAGCTTGCGAGATAGTGTGAAACTGAACAACATTGGTGGGACGAGATCGTGATACGATCTATAAAACACTTAGTCGGAGTGTTGGTTTTGGTTCGAGGACGAACCTTATTTTGAGTGGTATATTCTGTAATGCCCCGCTCCGCACGGCGCATTACGCTGAAGCGTTGACTCAACGAGTCACGTTGACGGAATAAAATGTATCGATGCGAATCGATACGAGAGTTACGTTGCCCCGAACAACGCATCGAACTAAGTCGAGGCGAATAGTTGCCTTGCCCCGAAAGAATGCATCGAGTTGAATCGATGCGAAGCGCCGCGTTGCCCCGACAGGATGAGTGCGTTGAATCGGCTCGAAGATTCTAAGAAATCGAATCGACCAAGGCGCAAGTCCGAATCGATGCAAATATTGATTTTAGTTGGTTTCGTGTGCAGGTTATACTTTGACGGGAAAATATTAGAGGTCGATCTTTTGCAATATTTAGTAAGGGGTCCGATAAATCAAATCGTCGCCTTGCGACGGGCTGAGACTTGGGCACGCTAAGACATATCGGACGTATAACTCAATGAAGCACGAAGTGCTCGAATGGCTAAGTCAAGAGAGTGGCCGTGCAACAAAGTTATGAAATCGAGCCGCATCGGCTCGACGAAACGACGAAGGCGAATCGACTCAAGGTGGGAGGATTGACTTCTTTTTACTCCTTCATTCGATAAGTCAAATATATCATTGTATGCTAAGTTAACCTATCGGCGCCACGGGCGTGGTCCGATCAGAGATAAATCATAGTGTGAGTCGAACACTAAGTTAGAACAATTGAAATGAAACGTGCATCAATATGCACGAGTCGTTATGGGACATTGGATATCGTATAGGCGAGCGCCTCGATGTGCAAGTCGTAAGAACATGGGATAACTGTACTCGGCGAGTGCCTTAGTGCACGAACCATACCGTGCCTTGCTGCACGAGTTAGACGGCTAGAACATTGAAAGACAATAGGCGAGCGCCCTAGCGCGCAAGCCCCGAACATTGAATGCTAAGTGATAGAACATTGGAATATGGTCGAAACGTGCCTACGTGCACGGGATAATAAAAGATGGCTTCGTTACGAGAGAATACAGTTGTGGCATGAATGTGACAGAACTGTCGGATATGACATGGTGCCTCGAAAGGTGTTCAAGACCTTCGGGTCGTTCGGTTGACGAGCATTGAGTTGAGGCACGATGCCATTGAATCATTGAAACGAAGTATGAAATGTAAGAACATAGAAAGTTAACGAAAGAGACGCGAGACGATAAAGTCTGAGTCTTTGACTCAAGACTATGTTTGGTTGTTTGAATTCGATTACTTGAATGATAGGGCGTTGCATGGTCGATTGGAATGGGCTCGAGATAAAATGTGATATCGCCCGTGCACGGGTGTTTCCCCCAAACGGTTAAATGCCGGAGCGCCCCGGAACCGCTTAGGCCTAGGAGGGAATCGAATAATCTTTGTAGGCGCACATCCTTAAACAAGATAAGAAAAGCCGCAAATGATGGTATGCAGCGGGAACGTTTCGGTTGTTGGGATGTGACCCAACCCGTGAAACGCCGGGCAGCCCGACCAAATATTAAGAAAAGAAGGAGAGAAAAGAAAGGAACTCCTTTAGTCCATTCCAGTGCGGATACGCCAACGGCCCTCATATAGTTAAGGAACGATGGGTTAAAAGTGTAGGCGCGTATGCGTCCCGCATAGAGATCCTGCTTAGAGATGCACATATAACATGACAAGGAAGGATTACGGCGTATTCACCTTGCGTCGGTGCAAGGACGAGTGCGTCGACTTGGTAAGTCGTGCCATGAATCAAACACGAGATTGTTTGTTTGCTTGCCTATTCAATTCGATAACATGCTGCTATGATAACATGCTTTACGCTTTCGAAGATGCCATGAAATTGACCCTAAGAAGAACATAGCAAGATCATAAGCTAAGTTGCATGATTCAACATAAATATTAAAATGTCGGTTTGGAAAGATGATCTTTGCTTCAGTACATGCGAGGACGAACGTACTGATCCCCCACCAGCTTCATGCAGGGTGCAGGGAATGGATTGCTCACGGCGAAGCGTTGCTTGAACGCATTAAGGCTTGGAATGCCGATGCGCATTGAAGCGTGCTATCGCATTGACGCTCGGACTACGCAACTGGATTGATGCGGCCGAGATATAGAAGGCATGATGTATGGAACGGTGAAATCCTTTGTGGGCAAGAGAGAACCTGAGTGTTGTAGCCAATCTGGCATATATTGTTAGGCTATCGAAAGCCATTGTAATCTCAGTTTCGGATATCAATAAAGAGAATTGTTTCGTATACTCTGTTTTCCTTTCGTTGTTAATATCGAATCAAAAGATAACCATTTGAGAACTTGTCATCTTGCCTTGCACGAGTGCAACTCCAGGCTCGTGCGGCATCACGCCCCCTACGAGGACGATGATTCGGGTGATTCCGGGTCGGGGCCTGACACCCTATGCCCCTGGTTTGATCATGTTTGATCATGCTTACTGCATGTCTACAAATACATGTTAGACGAGCAAAATATGTTGTAATACGATACAAGCATGGCAATATGATATAGGACAATTAGGACAATGCTAAGTTTAAGTAGCAACATGATAGTGAGTATATGAATATTAGTGACATCATTATGTTAAACTTAGTTGATTAGCCATATTCAAAAACACGATGTAATCATTGGGCTAACAAATCTATCCTTAACTAGCATAGAAATAAAAATCAAATTCCTTCCAAGTGAAGGTGCATAAAGATAATTTTTTAATGTCAAAGACTTATTTCTACCAGAAGATAAAATAACATCTTCTACTGCAACGGTCGCAACTTTTGCAGCGTCACCCATAAACAAGCATATATCTCCATCACTAAGTCGTCTGGTTTCCTAAAAGCCCTGCAATAAATTACAGACATGATTAGTGGCTCTTATATCTACACCAAGTGCTGGTAGATAACACCGCTAAACATGTTTCAACTACTAGTAAATGAGATATACCTTCTTTGTTCCCTTTTTGAGAAGTGGACGACCACTCTTCCAATGTCCTGACCTTTTGCACTTGAAACATTTGTCTTTCGAATTTTTAATTTACAGTGCCTTGCGATCTCATGCCCTTCTTTGCGGAATTCACTTGTTTCTAAATGTTACTCTTTTTCTTACCATGTTTTAGCTTAGAAGTAAAAGCCTTTTCAGTAACATAAATATGACTATTCTGCCAAAATATAGTTTCAGCATCATGTAATTCTTTCGCAAGTTTTGCCAAACTATACAACCTTTTGTTCATGTTGTAGTTAAGGCAAAACGTGTCAGAACTTTTAGGCAGAGTCCCGAGAATGATATCAGCCTGGGTTACCCCATTGATTTTAGCTCCAAGGATCTCCATCTCATTCAGATGACCCATCATCTTAAGAACATGATCCCTTACTGAAGTACCCCCAGCCATTTTCGTATTCATCAAACTCTACACAGCAAACTGCCTAGCTTCTCTACTCTGATGTCCGAAGAGTTCCTTGAGGCTATACATCATGTCATAAGCTGTGGCCATGACCTAATACTGATGTTGCAGTACATTTTCCATAGATGCCAGAATGTAACACCGCGCCATCTTATCTGCCTTTATCCACTTCTTATAAGCCTCTTTAACCTCCCCATCAGAATTAACATCAGGCTTAAGTGGACATTTCTTACTGAGTACATATTTGTACTCTTCAGCAGTTAAGACAATATCCAAGTTACATTTTCAGTCATTGTAATTAGGGTCAATAAGTTTATTTTCTTTAAGAATCACCATAAGTGGACTGAAGAACCCATTTTTTGAAATCCTGAAAATCACATAATTAACTATTATGCAGGGCAAAATTTTTTGAATTAAATAAATATTGATTCCCTTAAAACAATAATAAAAAATTCACCAACACCTTAAACACTATGAATTTAGCATGCCCTAATGGTGTGGATGTATACAAATTCAATATTTTTCTAAGAAAATTTTTGCTATTAATTTTATTCTCATGTCAACCTAACTTTATGACAAATAAAATTAACTTGTTGGTCTTGCTTAGTCTTATAAATAATAGCAGTGACTCCGACGGGGAGGATACCATTAGTTGTATCTAATTGTATACCATTACTTAATACTAAGTTCGTTACTTTGTAATGAGTTCCTTCAGATGGAGAAGTGAACACACACTAGATAACTTTCTATAATTATCCCAAAGGAAGTATGTACTTGTGATCCGTAATTAGACTTATTCGATATGGAGCAAGGCACTAAAGTTAACGCACAAGTATAATTACATCACCTATATACTAGTAGTGGAGACCATGGGATTTATACAAAGTAAACTCCCTCTCCCACTTAGTTATTTTAAGACAAGGTTTTCCTACTAGTTGATTTATGTCCATGTTGTCCATTATTAAAATTTGGTTCAGTTTATAACAAATAACCACAACAACAATCATACATAACAGAATAAAAAATATATAGCAATAAAAGATAAATATCCAACTATTATGGCCATATATCCTGCTTCTTCTTCAACTGTACTTGGATCCAGAATAGTGCGCTGGCTATAAATATCCAACTTTTTTTTTAAAAGTTTTAGCTGTCAATTTTTTCATCAAAAATTATCTGACGACCACCGGACTTCTGAAAAGTAGCATCTCTTTCCGCATCAAAAAAAGCCACCACCACCATCACAATTGACTGATTATATTTAAAATTACATAATCTTATGCCTCCCGAAGGAGTTCACACATAATCTAGATTAAAATAAATAAATAAATAAGCACGATCAACCCTCGTGACTTTGATTACATCCATGAACAACAATAACAACAACTACGACATGTCCGTGGTTTAAAACAACATAAACATAACATGAACTAAATCATAATAGTTGGAACTAAGATGCTTGCAAAATCGAGTCAGAACAGATCTACATCTACCGACTATTATTCGACATTATGTTTTATTGGTCAACATAGATGTATCAATCGATACACAGATCCAATATCGGCTCTGATACTAATTGATGGAACTGAGGATTCCCATGACCACGAATTGGTGTGCGTATTGATCGATATAAAGTTAACATATTTAAAACATATTTTCACCTTCATAGGCGAAAACTAGGGTTCAAGAATTATATATACAACAAGAAGAAGATGACAGTTTCCAGCAACCTCGAGCAGCCAACGACCCCAATATCTTTTGCATCTTCCTCGGGTTGGATGTCGTGTGGATGACAATCTCCCAACCCTTTTTTTCCCTTAGTTGTCCTTCCTTTCTCTCCTCTCGTGATGAACGAATTAGAGAAATATGCTCTTTTTAGGATACATACGACGGCCAGAGAATATTAGAGAGTATATATAGGCTACAGTAGGGACCATAAGGAGAAATTAGGTTTAGGTCTCCTTAACCGGTCTAGGTATCCCGTGTTCAGCCCGAACACATAATCCAGGCCTGTTAACCATAACTTGGTCTACTAAAGAGCTATATTGTACTACCTTCTAATCCCAAGTTATATTTATGGGCTCCTTCTTATTATGCTTGTTTATCTCCCCGTATTAAGATATCGAATTTCCGTCAATCAAAATAAGCATCTGACAACTACATTGATCGAAATCTTTTATCCTTAAGTAGTACCACTCAATTTTATTTGCCATGTCGGATATAATTCACCTGCATGGTTTACATGACAATCCTTATGAGTTTCTTAAGGGGACATCATCAACCCGATACATCGGGATATGGATTCATTTTATAATCAACAACACATCGTACACATAATACCATTACCCAATTCATATAGGTTATTGACTCATTATGAATCTCACTCTTTTATGAATCAAAGTAATGCATACTATATATACATGTCTGTTATTATATCCGAATTAAGAGCACAAGTATCCATAATAACTGAGATATTTATTCTCTTATGAAGTTAGTACAAAGAGAACAACCTCAAGTGGTCATATTCAATACACACAAAGTGCACTAGTATAAACATATAGTCAAGATAGACTAATGCCATATTATACTACAACATTATCAATGGTTTGTCCAAATCCATCTAGGTTATGAACTATTTATATATCCTACAAGGGACTTATAATATGACCTTCTGTGTGTTACCACACACCATATTATCTACAATGTATAATATCAGACACTTGCATTAACATATAACAAATATAAAATGCCAATATTTTTCCATATGATTCTCATTCAAAAATAATAGAAAAATATAGTTAATACAAAAGTGATGATTTTAGTATATAATCCTAACACTCATGTCAAATACAATCCGTTCACCTCCATTCTCAAGCATGGCAGGAATGGGATCTTATCAAAATTCACCAAAAAGAATAAAATTTTCCAAAATCAGACCAAACTTCGTAACTCCTGCCATATTCAAGAATCAAACCGACAAAACCTACCGATCGAAAGAAAATAACCCAAAATTTGGAAATTCTCACTGAATTTCCATCAAACTTCTTTGATCCGTTCGAGGGATTGCCAAAAATAATCGGCCTCTAGCTAGTGCCAGCACGAACACGATGATGAATTTGAGAAGATCGATCCTTATATCCCGATGAAAAGTCCAAATAATAATAATAATAATAATAATAATAATAATAATAATAATAATAATAATAATAATAATAAAAGGAAAAGAAAATTTTATCAAATATGAATGAATTTTTATTTCTATAGATCGCCAAATTCTTGACCCACCCCTTTTGCTTAAACTCCAAACTTTTTTAATTTTTTAGTTATTTTTATTTTATTTATTAATTGGTTTGTAACTTTTAAGTTATAATGTAATTGCAATTACATTTGTTTTAAATAACGTAATATAATCTAATCAAGCTTGTAATTGCGATTACATTACATAATCAAAAAAAAAAAAAATTGTCCAACCAAACACTCGAATTGTATTGACAACATAATGTCAGTTACATTATGAACGGGCCCTAAGTATGACTAAAACCATATTTTAGAATCTTGTATGATCGTACAATATATATATATATATATATATATATATATATATATATATATATATATATATATATATATATATATATATATATATATATATATATATATATATATATATATAGCGGAGTCCCGCTAAAGTTCTGCCTCCCTTCACCATCGCTCGACGCGCACGCTCGCTCGATCCAACGATCGAGGATGACGAAACTTCCGATCTATATATATATATATATATATATATATATATATATATATATATATACATATATACATATATACATATATATATATATATATATACATATATACATTTTTTTTTTTTTTTTTATATACATATATACATATATATATATATATATATATATACATATATATATATATATATACATATATATATATATATATATATATATATATATATATATATATATATATATATATGGGGAAGCGGATCAAAAGTTCCCCTTAGAAAAATCCCCTAAAAACTCTCTCACTCCCAGCCGTCCATTTAATGTTAATGTTAATATTAATGTTAATATTAATGTTAAATACTAAAATTAACGTTAAACTTAACATTAAAATTAATATTAACATTAACATAAACATAAACATTAATATTAACATTAACATTAATATAAAAATAAAAATAAAAATAAATTTTAATATTAACATTAATAGTAATATTAACATTAATATTAACATTAACATTAAATGGACGGCTGTGAGTAAAGGGGTTTTTAGGTAATTTTCTAAGGGAAACTTTTGATCTGTCCCCTATATATATATATATATATATATATATATAAAAGTACCTATAAGGACCTATCCCTATCGTAAAGCTTAATACAAGTACGTGGGCGTGGGCCTATCAGGACACGTGGGCCTATTAGGACATGTTGGTAAGCAAAAATTGATCAAAGATTTGATTTGAGGATGCTATAGAATCTGAATCCAAATCCATAAAATCCTATGCTAAGGTGGACCTTAAATTTAGATTTGAAAAGTGGATAATAAGTACTGTAGAATCCAAAATCAGAAATTTGTGGCTATCCCACATCCTTCTCTCCATTCAAAATTTGGAAAAGAAGAAAATTGGAAGATATATATATATATATATATATATATATATATATATATATATATATATATATATATATATATATATATATATATATATATATATATATTTTTTTTTTGGAAGATATATATATATATATATATATGAAAGGATAATTTAAGTACAATAAAAAATTAATGTAAATAAGAAACATTTAAATATATAATATTAATAGATAATTATAAATTTAACTGGATAATAAATTAGTTTGTACTACTATATTATTATAAAATTAAAATAGTTACTTAAAATAATTTATTAATATTATAATAAAAATATCATCCAATTATAGTCAAATATCTCTTCAACCTCATGTAGTTAAGGTGGAAAGTATTCTTCTTATTTGGTTAAGTTTAATTTCCTATGTTAACATATGTAATTTAATTTTTTTCAACATTTTCTTGCATAATTGTTTTTTAAATAAAATGGTCTGTGATATATATATGGCTTAGACGGCTCAATCTTGAGCCGTTTTGAAACCCCCTCATATAGTAAAAAATTTAAACTAATTAATTATTTTTAAGTAATAATTGACAAATAAAATATATTTTTCACATTAATCATAAGTACTTAAAAATTTAATTAATTACTAGTTGACTATACTATTTTTTTAATTAGATAATTAAACAATTAATATTTTATGATTATTAATTAACCATATAAAATTATGATTATAATATACTATATATTAGGCAATTAATTTTTTTTAATAAAATTAAAATATTTAATTAGTTAACTATACTATTTTATTAATATTAATTATTTATATTATTTGTTAACTATAATATTTCTTCTTGTATACAAACATATAATTTGAATTATGTCATCTTCTAATTTCAAATTCCAATTTGACCAAACATCATCTTAAAACTATACATTCAAAATTGAGACTGAATTTTCTAAATATCCATATCCAAATACAAGTATGTCTCAAATCTATTACTTGAAGAGGAGAGTCTAGCTGGACAAACCAGCACTAGACGTACCAGATATCAGCACTTCGTATATAGGAAAAATACCAATTTCAATAAATATCTGTGGAATGTAACAGAATTGATAGATTTATTTTAAAAAATTGATAGATGTATATGACCGTCCTACCAGCAGAATTCCACTGTCCCCTGCTAGCTAAGGATCCGTAATCAGAAATCCTTCTCATGAAAGACCGACACAGTAACAGGCAAACCAAACTATAGGCCAGTGCTGCGAGCAACGTAGCAGCGTTGGTCGCGATAGCACTAGCAAAGCATACTCTAATAACAATAAAAACTCGTAAGAAAACATGAGCAGATGTCTACACACACGCATCGGCTGCTGCAGGTGCGGTGAGGCTCCCCGCGCCGAGGAAAGAGCTGACCATCCCCTTGATCTCACCAACCATCCCCATCCCTCCCCCACCGTCAGCCTCAGCCGAGGAAGGAGGTGACCATCCCCTTGAGCTTTTCGGTGTAAGTTGGGGCCTTCTCCTTCTCGTCAACATGGCTCGGTTCTTCGGATTTGTCCTCCGTGTGGGGAGGAGGATTCTCGGAAGAGAATTGGTTGTCGTGAATGCCGGTAGGAGGTGACTTGAGAGCCTCTTTGTCCTTCTCGTCAACTTGGCCCCTTCTTTTGGGTTTGTCAGGATTCTCGGGAAAGAACTTGTTGTCGTGGGTGCCGGTGGGAGGCGACTTGAGAGCCTCTTTCTCCTTCTCGTCAACTAGGCTGGGTTCTTTATGGTTATCCTCCGTGATGCGAGGAGGATTATCGATAGAGAACTTGCTGACATGGGTGCCGGTGGGAGGTGACTTGGGCGCCTCTTTCTCCTCCTCCTCGTCGACTTGGCTGGGTTCTTTGGGTTTGTCCTCCTTGAGGTGAAGAGGATTCTCGGAAGAGAACTTGTTGTCGTAGTCGTCAAAAGGAGGTGACTTGAGAGCCTCTTTCTCCTCCTCGTCAACTTGGCTGGGTTCTTCGGGTTTGTCCTCCGTGATGCGAGGAGGACTATCGGGATAGAACTTGTTGGCGTGGATGTCGGCGGGAGGTAACATGAGCCCCTCTCTCTCTTCGTCAATTTGTCTGGGTTCTATGGGTTTGTCCTCTGTGAGACGAGGAGGATTCTCGGAAGAGAACTTGTTGTGGTGGCTGCCGGTGGGAGGGGAATTGAGAGCCTCTTTCTCCTCCTGATCAACTTGGCTGGGTTCTTGGGTTTGTCCTCTGTAAAGCGAGGAGGATTCTCGGGAGAGAACGGCTCCTCGGGAGAGAACGGGTCGTCGTAGGTGTCGGTGGCAGGCGACTTGAAAGCCTCTTTGTCCTTCTCATCAACTTGGCAGGTTTCCTTGGGTTTGTCCTCCGTGAGGCGCCTAAAATTCTCGATAGAGAACTTGTTGTCGTGGCTATCGGTGGGAGGTGACTTGAGAGCCTCTTCCTCCTCCTCGTCAACTTGGCTGAGCTCTTTGGGTTTGTCCTCAGTAACGTGAGGAAGATTTTCGGGAGAGAACTGGTTGTCATAGGTGTTGGTGGGAGGCGACTTGAGAGCCTGGCTGGGTTCTTCGGGTTTGTCCTCCGTAAGGAGGGGAGGATTTTCGGGAGAGAACTGGTTGTCATAGGTGTCGGTGGGAGGCGACTGGAGAGCCTGGCTGCGTTCTTTGGGTCGAGGAGAATTCTCGGGAGAGAACTGGTTGTCGTGGCTGAATTTTTTTGATTTGTCCTCAGTAAGGCGAGGAGGATCCTCGTGAGAGAACTGGTTGCCGTGGGTGCCGGTGAAAGGTGACTTGAGAGCCTCTTCGTCAACTTGGCCGGGTTCTTTGGCTATGTCCTCCGTGAGACGAGGAGGACTCTCGGAAGAGAACCTGTTGTCGTGGGTGCCAGTGGGAGGTGGCTCGAGAGCCTCTTTCTCCTCCTCGTCAACATGGCCGAGTTCCTTGGGTTTGAACTGGTTGTCGTGGGTTCCGGTAAGAGGCGACTTGAGAGCCTCTTTCTCGCCTTGGCCTTCCTTGGAAACGGCCATGTTTTGGAAGGAGTGGCTGATTGGGGATTCTCCGACTACGTCGCTACCTGCATGTTCTTCACAATTTGTATTAATTTACAGAAAATTGTATGCAGAGCAAAAAACTTAGCTGGAATTTCAGCGACAGTATAAAGTTTTAAAAAAATACATTTGGAGAACCAAAAGATCGTTCTGATGGGCGTAATTAATGACAGCCGAATGTTAAAAAAAAAAAAATTGGATAGAGAAAAATGCCCATTGGAAGAACATTTTTTTAAACAGAAAACGTTCTTCGTACATATTACCTAAATATGGTTCTCGAGAATATAATATACGTTAATTGACGCGTAAAGATAAGCGAGAATATAATAACTGTTAGTAAATATGGGACGTATTTCTAACAATTCTGCAAAAAAAAACGTGAAGGACGTTGTCTATACATTCTTAATTAAGCGCCTTGAGAATTAAGTGGTAGTTAATTAATACAAATTTCAAATGATTTTTTACATAGAAAACGTTCTTCAGAATGTCATTTTCATTGAAAGACCAAAAAAAATGAAAGAAAAGAAAAAACGCCATTCAGAGGCCGAAGCGCGTTTTCGTGGTCTGATCTAAATTTCAAAAACGATTGTGCTCTCGTTGTCATTTCAGCATGCTTTGAATGCAATTTTATCATAGCTATCTTGACACGTCTACACGGTCAACAGTCGTGTCAACACCAAGTCATTAGAGTGTGTAACTGTATCTTTGTAAAATCTAATTGGGATGCGCTTTGTTTTCGTAGTATAGGGAAATTATTAGTACTATTTTGTTTCATTAAAAATACATGAAACTGAAAAGTTATAAATGGGGAAAATATTTACCAGTAGATGAGGAGATGAGTTGGGTCTCATCACGGGGGCAGACGTTCTCGTGCTGCTGTTAGGCGCAGCGGGGTCCTCCTCGGCCCGGCTGATGCTCTTCCCCCGGAGAGAGACACCCCACTCCCCGATTATCGTGATGATAAGTATGGTATGTTGGTTCTGTTATCGACTTTTCCGTAGGGGTGCAACTCGGACGGACTAAATCCGAATCCGATAAGTTAACCAATTAATGGGTTAGATTAAGGTTAAAGATACTCGGATCCGGTTCTGATACGTGATGATAAGTGTAGTATTATTTCATACTTATTAAATAAAAAAAATCTAAAGTTCTTTACCCAACCTCTTTAGCGCTTATCCTAAATCAGTAAATCTCATTTCATTTTATATTTTGCTATTTGATTATATGTTTAACATTAATGTTGTTCAAAATTATTTTAAATATTATATTAGAGTCTGATAAATCATATGGATACGACCCAACCCAAGGAATCTGTTTTTTTTTTTTTTTTTTTTTCATTCATCCGAACTCGATCGTGCGCTTTATATGTGAAACCCGAAGTCGGATTGGACTATTACTCGAACTATAGACTTATAATTCATCGGACTGGACTCCGGTTGATATATGAATGCAGGGATCAAATTAACAAACGGATCAATACATATCTATATAAAACAGTTTCGATTATAGGTTGCAAGGCATGGAAGCGACTTACTGGGGGCACCGTGAGCCTCAGGATCCGCTTCCATTTCCTCCTCCTCCTCCTCCTCCTCCTCTTCGCCAGCAGTCGCGTCTTCGTCGTGGCTGTGACCGTGGCCATATTCTCTCATGCTGTTCTTGATCTTCCTCACCTTGTCCTTCATCCTGTTCATAACCGTCCTCTTCTCGACGGGGTGGTGCTCTTCTTCGCCTGATTCTAAACCTGCTCGTACAAGACCCACAATTACTACTAAAATTTTAAAAGAAACTGTTATTTTGACAACAGTTTTTATGACAGCAGCCCACGTGACAGAATCTTATTGGTCCTATGGCCCGAATTTTTATGGGAGTAGAATCCAATGCTAACAAGAAGGTGACATGTAAACAGCGGACAAAAAAAAATGAATTTCCGAATTTTAAGAACTTCTGGCTGGCTTGGCTAGCTTTTGCCGGAGAACAATTTATTCAAATTTTGAGTACAAAAAAATGAGCTAAAGAAATTAAAATAGTCACTAACCGACGCCAGGAGGGCGTTGTGGTTGAAGTTGGCCATGATAAGGATTCATTGAAGTGAGGAAAATGTTGCTGTAGCAGTAGTAATTCTCAAGGGGAGAGTGTACTATAGTAGTGGGAAGGAGGAGGATATTTATACTTATGGGAGAGGAAAAGAGGGGATGAGTGGGAAGAGGGGCATCCACGTTTGCAGGGACGTGGATGCGCACGTATGGAGGAAGGTTTCCCACGTCTGTCATGTAGTACGTTAGAGAGGACACGCGTTCGGTAGAACCGATGGGAAGAGCTGTCAAACGGGTCGGGTTTTGGTTGGAACCAAACCCAACACAATGTATGTCGGCATTCACATTTTTTCCCTGTCTAAACATGGGTCGGGTTTCATTCTGGTCCTATTCTTATGGGGGTAGCCAGCCCGTTACAGAGACAAAATTATAAAAATGGATAGTTTAATGATGCAAATTGTAGGGTTAGAAAGTCCAGATCCAATTACTACTATTTCGAAAAAAAATTTAAGGTGCTAAATTTGTGTATATATATATATATATATATATATATATATATATATATATATATATGTGTGTGTGTGTGTGGCAAATGACCTCTAACCTAGTGGTTAAGAGAGATGTATACGGTCCGAGTAGTCAGGAGATCGATTTCCGTTGGGAGGGTTCGCCACAATTACCTAGTGGTTAAGAGAGATGTATACGGTCCGAGTAGTCAGGAGATCGATTTCCGTTGGGAGGGTTCGCCACAATTACCTACTTTCAATATATATATATATATATATATATATATATATATATATATATATATATATATATATATATACACACTATATATATATATATATATATATACACACTATATATATATATATATATATATATATATATATATATATATATATATATATATATATATATATATATGCAAATGACCTCTGGCCTAGTGGTTAAGAGAGATGAATGTGGTCCGAGTGGTCAGGAGTTCGAATCCTAATGGGAGCGATCCCAGAAATAATTTACCTGGTTCCAATATATATATATATATATATATATATATATATATATATATATATATATATATATATATATTGCATTGGAGGAAAGGATTTCATTGCTGTAAAAGGGAAGAGAATTACACCCTCGCCAACAAAAGGAGCCCGGACACAAGGACCAGGCCACGCCCTCACAGGCATATATATATATATATATATATATATATATATATATATATATATATATTGAATAACAAATAAGCAACTCTAGAGGGGGGTGAATAAAGTTTATGACAATAATGTCCAATTAAAAATTAAACTCTTTCACCAATAGTAAATAATCAGAGTAAATGCGAAAATAGTATAGAGCAAGAAAGCATACGCAAACACAGCCGATTTTAACCTGGTTTCCCTCGTGGAGGACAAGTCCAGGCATGAGAACTCTAGCTCAGGATTAAATCCACTATTTGTGAAATAGTAGTTACACCCCGTGCCTTTTCTTAAGAAGAGCATGCCAACTTCTTACAGAGATCGCAGTGGCGATGCTTGGAATTTTTCAAGCAACTTCTTGAACTCTTGCACAAACTCCTAACTGAAAAGTACTGAGCACTTTAAGGCTTAGGGAGCTTGTGGCTAGTAGATGAGAAGGGTATGGCTTGTATAAGGCTTTAGAGAGAATAGAAGAGAAGATTGGATGATTGAAAATGAGAGAATTCAAGGCCTATTTATAGGATACCAGGTAGGCAGAATTCGGCCAGAATTCTGGGTCAAATATTCAAAAATTTGGCCGTTGAAAACTTGCATCCAGCCAAACCTAAAAATTAGGGTCCTGGATTTTAGGAGGCAGAGTTCGACCCGAACTCTGTGTGGAGGCAGAGTTCGGTCCGAACTCTATCTCCAGAGCACAGAACTGGTCCAATAGGTAAATGGGCCTTTTGGATTTTGGTGGGAATTTTGGGTTGAGGTATAGGCATAGGCTAAGTCTCAAATTGCTCAGTACGACTCAGTTTACATATTTCTAGACTCAATAAAAATGTAAAATATAGACTCAAAACATTGAGCATCGCAGGTGCGAGCTGTTGTCCGTCTTGTACTGAGTTCAGTCTTCATGTGTCGTATTGAAATATTACAAGTATCATGTCGTCAATTGTATAAATATTTGGTTGACTGTGATTTTGTGTCAACAATCTCTCCCATATTGATAATTGACAAAATGATATTTGTATATTCAATATTCATACCTGGACACATTAGAGAGCAGTAGCGTAGCTCCTCCATAATCAGTGCAGAGCTATCAATAGCTCTCCTGTAAACATTGCTATGTTCCTGTTGTCCTGATAAAACATTCTTTTCCAAAGCACTGATACACAATGCTAGAAAATGTGATATGATAATAAATATAACAAAATATTTCTCCCCCTTTTGGCATTTATCAAACAACCAGAAATAATAACTGGCAAGCACACCAAAAATAATAATAATAAACTGTATAAAGTGATAAACGGTAGAATAAAATGTCTCAAGAGTCACATAGAGAGTTTTAATACAACCAAAGTTCAGAAAAACAACTACATCAACTAAAAATCCAAAATACAGAAAATAAACTAAGATCCTCAGCAGCAGCAGCAAGTAGAAATCCACATCCATCACGGAGCTCGTGAAGGTCCACCGTCGTCGGATGGATCAGTGAAGGAACGACGAGGGTCCACGAAAGCCGCACAAGAATCCAGGTAGCGGATAACCCAAGGGTCATCGATATGGTATCCATCGTGAGCAGGGTCCCGCTCCATAGGAATAGTCATAGAAGGATGCCGGGACATAGGGTACCGAATATCGTGCAGTGAGTTGCTGATGGCACTCATCTGCAGGGTGGTACGGTAGTCAAGCTGAGTCCAACGATCATCCTCTAAAGTGAATCGATCGTGAAGCATAGTCTGTAGTGACTCAAGAGTAGCAGGAGGAAGCGGAGCATCATGTCCAAGAGGAGGTGCGTCAGGCTCATCGTCAGAGTGCTCAGATGCAGGAGGAGAGCCAATCGCTGCCTGAAGTTGCCGTGCCTTAGATAGGAAGGCAGGGGCAGATAGGAATTGGCACTCATCAAGAGGGACACGAAAGGCACGAAAGACCATAGGAAGATAAAGAGCATAAACCAGGGATCTTGGCTTCTTTCTAGCATTAATCATCCAGTCCATTATGGTACGTGGAAGACTAAAAGGAACATGAAAATGTAGGTGATACAAAGCAGAGATTTCAAAGTATGTAACCTCATCAGTTGATCCCGCTTTGGGCAGAATCGTGTTAAAAATAATGCGATAAAGTTCATAAAAGTAAGGATTGAGAAACTTGGTGAGAAGCTTGCGAGGACGTGTGTTAGGAGTACACAAATCGTCCTTAAAGCTTTCTAGGGACGACCCATCAGGGAATTGAAACTTGCGAGCTTCAACAAGTTTCTTCCATGAGTTTGGCTTCGGAATTTCAAGGTATTCGGCCAAGTCAAAATTATCAAAAAAAATATCAATGCCCGCAACACGTGAATATAGATGTGTATCATCATGAGTAAGGTTGCAATAAAATATTTGGATGGCATTGAGATAAATGATGGAATTAGTAGTGACTTGTTCATCAAGGCATAGATCATGAAATAATGAATCATATTGCGAAAAGATGGTAAAATTTATAGGATAACCCGCGTACACGAGACGTGATCGAAAATCACTAAACCACTCATTGGAAGCGTCTAGTGATACAAATACCCGGTCATCGTACGTGGGTCGAGTGGACGAGGTGGGTTGAACAACGGGTGAATAGGTTGTTGGTTAGGTTGTTCAACAGGTTGTTCAATACGAGGAGGAGCATTTGAAGAGGACACACCCTCGGTTCAAAGTCTCTTCCCTCTATTGAACTTGGGAGCCATGAAATAATTAAAAAAATTAAGGAAATTGGGATAGAGAGAAGTGTAAAAATATACCTCAATTTGATGATAAAAGATGAAAGAGAATGGTGAGAGAATCCTTCTCCTTGAATTTTGAGAAGAAAGATGCACTAGGATGGAAGAACTAGGGTTAGGGTTTGAAGATGAGTAGTTTGAAGAAGTTTAGAAGGTGGCAATGGAGGAGAGAGAAGAGGAGAACCCGGTTTTAAGTGTAAGGGTTCGAATGGTCGGAACAATTTTGGACCATTGGATCAAAATTTGATTAGCGGCTGAGCCTGCTTTCGGTTCTAGAAGGACTAGATCGAATTCGGCCCGAACTCTGGGTCATGCAGAGTTCGGCCCGAATTCTGGGTTCTGTAGCCAGAACATAAATCAGTCTAAAAAGAAGTTAAAAAATAAGTGAGACAAAAAGGAATACAATAATGGATAGATGCATATACAAAATTTAAAAGTCCAAATAGAATAGCAACAAGAGAACGCTGAATCAAAAATGAAGTTTGAAATTTTGAATTTAGCATGTAATAAAAGTATACCATGTAATAAACAAGGAATTATGCCACAATTCAATATTTTGAAGTTGCCATGGGGTTGCTGCAGGGGCCGGATCTCAGCTAGCGGTAGTCCTGAGGACTAGTGCACCGTGTCGCTTAGGCTTTTACGTCTTGTTGTCAGAAGGACCCTTTCGGCTTGTACCCATAGCAATTTCATCATAAAAAATCAAGACATAATCGATATTTACGTAGGTTACTTTAATGAATAACAACTTCATCCAAAATTCCTAGTTCACGACAAAGAAAGTTAAAACGCTCTTCGGATAGTAGTTTTGTAAAGAAATCTGCTAGCTAATGATCATTGTCAATAAATTCTAAGTTAATAGTGCCATTTTGCTGGTGATTACGCAAAAAGTAGTGACCTATTTCAATGTGCTTCGTACGTGAGTGACATATGGGATTCTTGGTAAAATTTATAGCACTAGTGTTGTCACAAAATATAGGAATGTACATAAAAAATAAGTTATAGTCTTCAAGGGTTTGTTTCATCCACAGAATTTGTGCACAACAACGACCGGCTGTGATATATTCAGCTTCTGTTGTGGATAGTGTGATAGAATTCTGCTTCTTGCTAAACCAAGAGACTAGAGCCTTTCCTAATAAATGACACGTGCCGCTCGTACTTTTACGGTCAACCTTGCATCCGGCCAAATCAGCATCAGAGTAACTAATGAGGTCAAATGATGTTGATTTGGGATACCATAGGTCCACTGTAACCGTACCCTTAAGGTATCGAAAGATACGCTTAACGACAGACATGTATGATTCCTTAGGATTTGCTTGATATCTAGCACACAGACAAACGCTAAACATAATATCAGTGCGACTAGCAGTTAAATAAAGTAGACTGCCTATCATACCTCGATACTTACGTTGATCCACAGGTTTGCCGCTTTCATTTGGTTCTAGTTTAGTTGTAGTAGCCATTGGAGTGCCGATTGGTTTGACGTTGTCAAGGTCAAATTTCTTCAGCATGTCTTTTGTATACTTTGACTGACAGATGAAAGTTCTACTTGATGTTTGTTTGACTTGCAGTCCAAGAAAGTAATTGAGCTCCCCCATCATGCTCATCTCAAACACGGTCTGCAAACACTTGGCAAAATCTTGACAGCGAGTTTTATAATTAGAACCAAATATAATATCATCAACGTAAATTTGCACTAAGAGAATAGTGTCTTTGAAAGATTTTATAAAAAGTGTAGTGTCAACTTTCCCTTTTGAAAAATCTTTTTCAAGCAAGAAATTGCTTAGCCATTCATACGAAGCTCTAGGGGCTTGTTTGAGGCCATAGAGCGCTTTCTTGAGCTTGAAAACATGGTCGAGAAATTTGTAATTTTTAAAACCAGGGGATTGTTTTACAAAAACTTCCTCCTTAATAAATCTATTCAAGAAAGCACTTTTAACATCCATTTGAAACAATTTAAAGTTTTGAAAGTTAACAAATGTGCAAAGCATCCGAATGGATTCCAATCTCGCAACAGGAGCATACGTCTCATCGTAGTCGATACCTTCCTCTTGGTTGTATCCTTGAGCTACTAGACGAGCTTTGTTGCGTGTAACTGAACCATCTTCATTTACTTTGTTTCGAAAAATCCATTTAGTACCAATAATCGAGTGATTTACCGGCCTAGGAACAAGTTTCCAGACTTGGCACCTCTCGAATTGGTTAGTTCCTCTTGCATGGCAGAAATCCAAAACTCATCATTAAAAGCTTCTACAATATTTTTTAGCTCAATTTGTGAAATAAAGGCAGTACTAGCAATGGAGTCTCTTAATGATCATCTAGTACTTACTCCACGCGAGACCTCACCTTTAACCAAATTTTCTGGATGTGACGGCTTGAAAGAGAATTTCTTTGGCAAGTCCTCCAGAAAATTGGTTTCAGTGGTGGTATTCATCGGAGTAGAAGTTGATGGCTCAACATCACCATCAAGAGTAGCTGTTGCGCTGTTATCCTTATCGAAAGTCACATTTATAGACTCTTCCATAATTAATGAGCGTTTGTTGAGCACTCTATATTCCTTGCTCTTGGCCGCGTAGCCAAGAAATATACCATCGTCAGCTTTAGCATCAAATTTGCCTAAGTTGTCTTTGGTGTTAAGGATAAAACATCGACAACCAAAAACTCGAAAATATAAAACGTTTGGAGTTCTTCCAAACCAAAGATCATAGGATATTTTCTTTGTAATAGGACGAATAAGAACCCTATTTAAAATATGGCACGCTGTACTGACAACTTCAGCCCAAAAATATTTCAAAAGTAAAAATTTATTCAGCATGACTCTAGCCATATCGCCAAGAGTCCTATTCTTCCGCTCCACAACACTATTTTGTTGAGGAGTTCTTGGACAAGAAAACTAATGATGAAAACCATTTAAATCACAAAACTTTTCAAAATCAGTATTTTTGAATTCGCCTCCATGATCACTTCGGATTCGAGTAATCATGTACCTTTTTCGTTTTGAACCTTTTTAGAAATGGCATCACTTTTGTTTGTAAGAAAGAAAATCCAAGTAAATCTAGAAAAGTCATCTACTATAACAAAAGCGTAGAGTTTTCCACCAAGACTGGCTATTCTACTAGGGCCAAATAAATCCATATGAAGTAATTGCAAGAGTCTAGTAGTACTTACAGAGTTTATGGAATGAAATGATGACTTGGTTGCCTTATTCAACTCACATTCGGCACATACCGTGTCCTTTTGAATGTGATGTCGGGCAAGCCTCTAACTAGCTTCTTAGTCTATAGTCTGGATATAGTATCCATATTGGCATGACCAAGATGCTGGTGCCATAGTAATCTTTCATCCTTGTGAGCATAGAGACATCTTCTTGCACTGTTAGTATCTCTAGATAGATAGAAAATATAAATGTTATCCTCTCTTATTCCTTCAAAAGCGATGTCTACTGTTGACCTATCATAAATATAATATTTATTTTGTCCAAAGTTAATATCATATCCATGATCAGCAAGATGACTTATGCTGAGCAGGTTATGCTTTAACTCGGTCACTAGGCAGACATCCTTTATTACAGGAGAAGGAGGATAACCAATAGTAGTATTACCTATAACATATCCTTTTAGGTTATTGCCGAATGATACATATCCTTCTCTCTTCATTGATAGTGATGCGAAAAGATTTGCGTCTTCCGTCATATTTCGTGAGCATCCACTATTGAGAATCCACTTACTCTTAGTTGAGGGGGGAAGGTCCACCTACATCAAGAGTAGATGTGACCTTTGGTACCCAAGTTCTTGAGGGTCCTGAAAAGTTAGTTTTCGGCAACCACGCATATATATTCATATCTACTAATCTCCTAACTCTACATTGTGGTGAGATGTGTCCATGTAATCCACAATAAGTACAAATAGCATCCCTATTTATGTTAGGAGCATGTTGATGATGTCTATATGTAGCATGGTAAGAGTGATATGGAGTAGCATGATGATGATGTCTATATGTAGCATGGTAAGAATGGTGTGGAGCAGCATGATGATGACTATATGTGGCTGAAGGATGATGATTATATCTATATACAGTATGGTGGTGATTGTGTTTATGTGCAGCATGGTGATGATTATATCTATGTGTAGCATGGTAATTATGTGTCACATTAGAATGATAGTTATGAGAATGATTTCTACGTGCATGTGGTTTGTGTGCTGTATGGAAGTGGGTGTACATGTAAGCATATTTGCGTTCTGCAGGTGGATGACGTGTTTGACTATGTTCAGCAGTGTTGTGCTTTGTGTGTGTCTCATGTGATTGGGTTTAAGGTTGAGCAACCTGTTTTTCCAATTTAGTCTCTAATTTCTTAGAGATAGCCTGCAGTTCATTAATCTTAGTATTCAAACCATAAATCTTAGTAATAGAGATCTTGTGTCTATTTTTTTCTTCAGCAATCTCCGAGTTGAGTGCTGTGATCTCTTGTATTTGCTTTTCAATACGTGCTTCGGCATTATGTAGGCTTAATTTAAGCTTAGACACCTCATTTGTGACTTCCGTGGGTGAAGTGTCTCTAATATTATCAAGCAATGAGGAGAGTCTTTGAATCTCGACTTCATAACTTTTGATCTTCTCCTTGGCGTGTTTATATTTACTAATGACTTTCTTGTGGTCATTGAGTAAATCATTGAATGCATCGCCAAGTTCATCAAAAGTGAAATCATCGAGAGTTTCGCTAGTTACCTTGTCGGATGTTGCCATTAGGCATACATTGGCAGTATCTTGAGGAGAGTCCTTTTCTTCCTCGGAGTCACTAGCTTCGTTTTCTTGCCAAATGTTTGTGTTGGCATATTTTCTTGAGGAAGCCTTCTTGCATGGTTTCTCATATCGGTTGCTCTTCTTTGCGAATGGACAGTCTTTTTGAACGTGTCCAGTCTTCTTGCAGCCATAGCATGTTGGCTCTTCTTCGTCATCTTCTTGTGGTTCCTTCTTTCTTCGAGGAATTTCTTGAAGTTGCGGACAAGGAGAGCTTGATCATAATCTTTCGAGTTGTCGTCATCCGTCTCTTCAGGATCAGCCCTTCGTCGGTGAGCTTTAAGGGCAATTTCCTTTGCCTTAAGAGCAGGCTCTTCGAAGTCTTTGAGGTCAAGCTCATGAGTCATCAGCTTTCCCATCAAAGTCTCCATTGACATAGTCATGAGATCATTTTCGTCTATGATGGCTGTTACCTTAGGGTTCTAAATCTTTGGTAGCCCCCTGAGTAGCTTACGGATCTTCTCGTGATTTGTATATTGCTTGCCGAGAGAAGATAAGGGGTTGATGATGTCGAGGAATCTTGTAAACATTTGTGTGATCGTCGCATTTGGCTTCATCTTGAATGTCTCATATTCTTGAGTGAGACGACTTATTTTTGACTCATTGACTTGGGTGGTTCCTTCATGCGTCACTTCTTGAAGTCTCCATACTTCGTGAGAGGTGGTGCATGTTGAGACCCTGTTAAACTCATTCCTGTCTATAGCACAAAATAAAGCATTAATAGCTCTCGCATCTAGACTTGCCTTCTTCTTCTCCTCGTATAGAATATTTGTCATGTGGTTTTTCAACGATATCACCATTGACAACTATCCTGGCGGGCATTTTATAACCATCAGTAATAATGGTCCACAGGTCAAAGTCTAGCGACTTGAGATAAAAGCTCATTCTTGTTTTTTAATAGGTGTAATTTGTCCCATCAAATAGGGGAGGCCTATGAGAGGACTTCCCTTCACCGTGATTGGAAATCATGGATTGTGTGGTTGCCATGGATCAGCTCTAGGATGTTAGTCCTTGTTGAGAGAACAGAGCTCTGATACCAATTGAAGAACAAATAGGCAACTCTAGAGGGGGTGAATAAAGTTTATGACAATAATGTCCAATTAAAAATTAAACTCTTTCACCAATAGTAAATAATTAGATTAAATACGAAAATAGTAAAGAACAAGAAAGCATACGCAAACACAGCCGATTTTAACCTGGTTTTCCTCGTGGAGGACTAGTCCAGGCCTGAGAACTCTAGCTCAGGATTAAATTCACTATTTGTGAAATATTAGTTACATCCCGTGCCTTTTCTTCAGAAGAGCACGTCAACTTCTTACAGAGATCGCAGTGGCGATGCTTGAAATTTTCCAAGCGACTTCTTGAACTCTTGCACAGACTCCTAACTGAAAAGTACTGAGCACTTTGAGGCTTAGGGAGCTTGTGGCTAGTAGATGAGAAGGGTATGGCTTGTATAAGGCTTTAGAGAGAAGAGAAGAGAAGATTGGATGAGTAAAAATGAGAGAATTTAAGGCCTATTTATAGCATACCAGGTAGGCAGAATTTGGCCAGAATTCTGGGTCAAATATTCAAAAATTTGGCTGTTGGACAACTTACATCCAGCCAACCCTAAAAATTAGGGTCCTGGATTTTAGGAGGCAGAGTTCGGCCCGAACTCTGTGTGGAGGCAGAGTTCGGCCCGAACTCTGTCTCCAGAGCACAGAACAGGTCTAATGGGTAAAATGGCCATTTGAATTTTGGTAGGGCTTTTGGGTTGAGGTATAGGCATAGGTTATGTCTCAAATTGCTCAGTACGAATCAGTTTACATATTTCCAGACTCAATAAAAATGTAAAATACAGACTCAAAACATTGAGCATAGCAGGTGCGAGCTGTCGTCCGTCTTGTACTGAGTTCAGTCTTCATGTGTCGTATTGAAATATTATAAGTATCATGTCGTCAATTGTATCAATATTTGATTGACTGTAATTTTTGTCAACATATATATATGTGTGTGTGTGTGTTTGTGTGCGTGTGGGGGTGTGTGCGCGCGCGTGCGCCAATGACCCCTAGCCTAGTGGTAGTGGCGAGGCATGCGGCCCGAGTGGTCAGGAGTTTGAATCACAGAGGGAGCGATTCTGAAAACTAATTACCATTTCCAAGTATATATATATATATATATATATATATATATATATATATATATATATAGCGGCAGAAGGTGCAGTTAGGGTTTCGGGGGGCCTAGGATCCAGGTTTGTCGTAGGTGTGGACGAACGAGAGCGGCCACCGCTGGTAGTATGGGGCCGGTCGATGAGGAGGGTGGGTAGACCACTGTTGGACGAAAAAGGGGGGCAGCAACATGCAGTGGGTTCAAGCGACTGTCACGACTCGCACCCAGTATAAGGGCACGAGAAGTGGGTACGTCCAGCCTACGCCGCAGTGTCGACAACAGAACGCTGTCCTAGGTCACAACATCTAACAATATATAACTATACATGTACAATGATATACTCTCCAAAAGGAGGACAACATAAAAGGTACAACTCAATCGCGGAATCTAAGATGGAATAATGGAATAAAAGATGGATAAAATCTCAACAGAGAACTATAACTGAAAGTTAATAAGTTTGGATGTTTAAACAACATCAAAATCCAAATAACTGAAGTACATCTCAAAGACAAACATCTAAACAAAGAAACTAGTCTAGAAGTCTAAACTAGACAATAGGCAAGTCCTCAGCAACTTTTGGATCCTCCTGAGGGTCCAAGTCACCGGTGTCATCTAAGCCAGTGCCATAATAGGTAGGACAGAACTCCTCCTCATCACCCGTAATATTTTTAGCAGTCCAATCAGGACGAAAACGAGCACAATATATCTCACGTAGTTCATATCATGACTGAAAATATAAAGCATGCGATAGAATAAGATACATGAAATGCTGTAAGAAATAAGCATGAAAAGAAAGAGAGAAACTGATAAACAAAAGCTATCTATATATGATAATAGAGAACTGTAAGTGACTATGTGATTTAGAGTATAAGATAGTTATATGAACGACTTGAGTTTATACATGATTACACTATAGAGTTTATACATGATTACACTACTTTGGAATTGTTCACATGACTACTTCTACTCTCTCGTACCCAAATCAATACACAAGGATCTATACAGGTTATGTTATTATACATGAAAGTTTATACATGAAGCTCATGAGATCATGAGAGTACATGAGAGCACATGAGTGTACATGAATAATAAGTGTCCATGAAATACATGATATTCGTGAAAAGCACATGACATGATGTATTCGATGCACCCGAGGGGAAGAACATCTCATGTAAAGATCCATATAGTACTAATCTGTGATAACAATGTCAGCATCAAGTAAATTAGTCTATAATAAGAATATAATTCCTAGCATATATAAAACGGTCAGAGAATGTACTCGCCTGATATCCCGAATGTCTGATGAGAATATGAGTCTGAAACGGAGTATCTGTGTCCTATTTAGAACAACCACATGTTACAAAGTGTCTAATATGAAATAAAAGTACTCTACAATGCATTCTAAAAAATTCTAGGTCCTTCTAGGTCAAAGTCAACCCTTGGTCAACTCTGATCAACCCTGGTAAAACTAGGTCAACCCTAAGTCAACTAGTCAATTAGTCTAAGTTTAGGTCAAACTTAATTTATCTAACCATTTCAAGTTCGTTTGAGTCAATTTGGATCAAGTTTGACCCAAAGTTGACTTTGTCAACTTGGTCAACTTGCTAGTCAACTATGCCAAGTTAGGCTCATTGGGTCAATCCTAGACTGACTCACAAATCTATAGGCTAATATCCTATAGCAACAATAATATATATACACATTTAAATTTAAAATATTTACATTAGGATACACACACACACACACACACACACACACACACACACACACACACACACACACACACACACACACACACACACACATATGTGTGTGTGTGTGTGTGTGTGTGTGTGTGTAGTGTAGGGGCTGCTGTGGTGCTAAATCTCAGAAAACAGCCAAGCCTATGTATACACAAGCTATATGTGTATAACTAATGTATATGTATACTCTAATGTATAATTATATACATAGAAACTATTTATACAACTATTACCTAAAACTCGATCTAATCCCAATGTAACATGTAAACCCACACCTATGTTCCATCTCAGGAAAACTGAGATACAACTCAATTTCAAACCTAAACTCAAAATTTGAACTAAACTCACATTTATACATATAACTATATATATATAAGACTATATATATATACCTAATAGTTATATGTATATATATAGGAACTATATAATCAATTATCAACCTAACTCAAATCCAACCTCTCAAACTGGACTGGAACACAGTCCTAAACTCGATATAAATATCAGAAACTGAACACCCAAACTCAAACTCAGAAATTGAGTTTAAAACTCAATTCAAAATTCAACTTTGAATTCAAACCCAATACACAAATTCAACTCAACACACAAAATCAGATATACACAACTAGAACTCGCGAAACTTGGCAAACACGAAGGTATACACGTGTGTGTCTTGCTCGGGTACTCACAGGATCGAACCCGTGTCCGTATTGTGTCCAGTCAGTACGTATCGGAAGAGTCCGCATACGCGTGTATTGACATGTGCTTGTGGGCACGTGCCGCGCTTAATAGAACGTCACACGCAACACGAGGAGCCTTGTGCTCGTGCCCGTAGCTAGGCGAGGTCTAGATCTAGGTGTACAACATACTGACACGTCACCACGTTGTGTCCATGTTTTGCAGGACACGCTTATCTGCGCAGCTGTGCACGTACGTACGGGGCCTCGTGGGCGCGTGTCGAGCCCGTAGCTCGTGACACGAGCCACGTCGCATCACGGGGTCAGCTCTAGGGCTAGCCTAGGTCTAGGGTTACGTGTCCATGCTCGTGGTTCGTGTCCTCATCGTATCGTGTCCGCGAACGAAGGACGTGTCAGCTGTAATTTTCGTACGCGTGCACATTTCAGCCGAACCCGTGTGAGTTCGATTTCTTTTTGCACACTCCACGAGTGATGCCTCCATGTGACGCAAACCAAAGCTATCGTCTGGTTCCTCAATACCTTCTTCCGTCGATCCAGAATCTCTACAGGCTGTTCTAGATAACTAAGAGTAGGGCCCACCTCGATCTCAGAATGATCCAGTACATGGCTGGGATCTGCCACATATGTCTTAACTATGATACGTGAAATACATTGTGGACTCCCTCTAATACAGGTGGCAAGTCCAGTCTGTATGACACTTCACCGACTCTTCCGCTGATAACGAAAGGTCCGATGAAGCGCGGGCTAAGCTTTCCACCTCCACCGAAGCGAATAATGCCTCGTGTCAGAGATATCCTCAGGAATACCAGATCTCCAACCTAGCACAAACATGGTCTCAACTTATCTATAAAAATCACATGATCAAACAAGATCACAAATCAAACAAAATCCTAATCCTAAGTCTAAGCTGTACCTCAAAATCCAAAGGTCTCCAATGGCTATCGGCCCAATGCTGCTGTCTGTCCTGCACAATGCGAAGTTGATCTCTGAGCTTCACCTTCTCGGCTGCATCAACAACCATCTCAAGTCCCAATAAAGCTCGCTCTCTAACGTCATCCCAAGACAAGGGAGTACAACATCTACGCCCGTACAATGTCTCGAATGGTGACATCTCAATGCTGGCCTGGAAACTGTTGTATGCAAACTCCACCAAGTATAAATGATCCTACCAGAAACCTCCAAAATCTAGGACACAAGTTCGCAGTATGTCTTCGAGTGTCTGAATAGTCCTCTCTGACTGTCCGTCCGTCTGAGGATAGTATGCAGTGCTAAACTTGAGCTGAGTGCCCAAACTAGTATGCAAACTCTGCCAAAAATAGAAAGTAAAGCGACTATTTCGATCCGAGACAATGCTCAACGGAACTGCATGAAGTCTGACAATCTAACACACGTACATCTCTGCTAGCTTCTCTGTAGACAAATCCACTTTGAATGAAAAAAATGACCTAATTTGGTCAACCTATCTACGATGACCCAAATTGCATCTTTTCCTCCTGGCGTACGTGGCAATCCTGAAACAAAGTCCATTATAATATGCTCCCACTTCCACTCCGAAATGGACAATGGTTGTAACAGTCCTCCTGGCCTCTGCATCTCTGCCTTAACTTGCTGACAAACTAAACATCTGGCTACGAAGCGTGCTACCTCCCGCTTCATTCCATACCACCATACATGCTCCTTCAGGTCCCTATACATCTTGTTGGCACCTAGATGCATAGAGTACTGAGAACCGTGGACCTCCTACATAACCTACTCCCGAAGGTCTTCACTAGGCACACACAGTCAAGAACCGTACCTCAATGCGCCATCCTCTACAATAACTCATCCGCAAGTCCCGCTCGAACCTGCTCTCGGATACACCGCAGAGCAACATCGTTGAACTAAGTCGACTTGATCCTCTCTATCAAGTCCGACTGGATCCGCAGTCCCCACATCTGTATCTCAACTCCCGGTACTATCACCTCGATCCCCAGGCTCTCCAGATCTACTAACAAGTGACGATCCATCGTCAAACACATAGCTACCAGATACCTGCTCAAGGCATCGACAACCATGTTAGCCTTCCCTGGATGATACTGCAACAAAATGTCGAAGTCCTTCATCAACTCCAACCATCTCTGCTGCCACATGTTGAGCTCCTTCTGTGTAAACACATACTTCAAGCTCTTGTGGTCTGTAAAGATCTCCACACGCTCTCTGTATAAATAGTGCTTCCAAACCTTAAGAGCAAATATAACTGCCGCCAACTCTAAGTCATGGGTAGGGTAGTTCTTCTCATGCGGACATAATTGCCTAGATGCATAGACAATCACCTTCCCATGCTGCTGCAAGACACAGCCCAGTCCCTTCCCTGAGGCATCACTGTAGATAGTAAATCCGCCTGATCCTGATGGCAATGTCAGAATCGGAGCTATCATCAGTCGCTTCTTCAACTCATCAAATGTGACCTGACACTCCTCTGACCAGATAAACTCTACGTCCTTCCGGGTCATCCTTGTCAATGGCTCTGCAACCCAGGAGAAATCTTGAACAAACTTCCTATAGTAGCCTGCCAATCCCAGGAAGCTCCTGATCTCCGCAACTAAACTCGGTGTTGTCCATGCCTCAACTGCTCTGATCTTCTTCGGGTCGACTGAGATCCCATCCCCGGTCACAACATGACCTAGAAAATCAACTCGATCTAGGAAGAACTCACACTTCGAGAGCTTTCCATAAAGCTCCTCATTCCTGAGAGTCTCCAAAACCACTCTCAAATGCTCCTCGTGCTCCTCTGGGGTCTTCGAGTACACTAATATGTCGTTGATGAACACCACCATGAACTTGTCTAAGTATTGGTGGAACACCTTGTTTATCAGGTTCATGAATACCGTCGGAGCGTTAGTTAATCCAAATGGCATCACCATGAACTCAAACTGGCCATACCGTGTCCTGAATGCTATCTTCGGAATGTCCTCCTTCTTCACCTTCACTTGATGGTAACCTGACCTCAGATTAATTTTGAAAAATACCTTCGATCTGCTCAACTGATCGAACAGATCATCGATCCTCGACAGCGGGTACTTGTTCTTGATCGTGAGGTTATTGAGAGTCATGTAGTCGATACACATCCGTACCGACCCATCCTTCTTCAGCATAAAGAGTACCGGTGCACCCTATAGTAAAGAACTCGATCGAATGAAACTTTGTCCTGCAACTCATCCATCTGCTTCTTCAACTCCACCAGCTCGCTATTGTTCACTCTATAGATGTGTTGAGATATCGGCTCTGCGCCAGGCACCAAATCTATAGAGAACTCTACATTATTATCCAGAGGTAACCCTGGCAACTCCTCCATAAATGCATACATAAACTCAGCTATTAATGGATGTGGCACGCTCTAGTCCTCTACTGAAACTCCGCAGAAGACTTCGCTGTTCTGCTCTGCCTTCCGTCTGGTGAACTCAAACTCTGGCTCTCCTGGCACTCTGAAAACAACTCTACCACCACGACAATCTATACTGGCATAGTGCCTGCTCAACTAATCCATCCCGAGCACAATGTCGTAGTTCGGTAATGGCATTACGAGCATACTCACATCCAGTTTTCAGCCTCCCAACACTACTCTCCGATCCTTGCAAATATTACTGACGAGGAAGATACCACCCCCAGTCGCGATCTTACAAGTTCTAGGCAACAATTCAGAAGAAAGATGGTGTCTAATAGCAAATGATACAAACACAAAGCTATGGGAAGCCCCCGAATCAAACAAAGCAAATGCAAGAAAAGAGTCGAGAAGAACAGAACCTGTTATCAGATCTCCTACTGCCTCTGTATCCTCGACTGACATGGCGAAAGCTCGTCCTACTAACCTCCTCTGATCTGTTGTTGGTGCTGAAAGAACTTCTTCTGCTGAGTGTGCAATGGTCCCTTCTGCTGACCTGCCGGTGCCGGAGCCTTGGCTCCTTCTTCCTGAGTTGTACATCCCGAAGACATAGGACAGTCCCTCAGCTGGTGCACCGCTGAACTACAAAGTCGGCACTTGCCTAGCCTCTTCCTACAGTCGTTCCATCCATGCCTTGGATTCTTGCAGAAGGTGCAACTGATGACTTGCTTCTATCTAGGTGCCTGTTGTATCTGTCTCTGCTGAAAAGGCGCACGACCCTGACTCTGAAACTACTATAGTTGGAACGGCTTCTGCTGATGCTGCTACTGAAAATAGGGCCTCTTGGCCGGGCCTCCACTGTCGCCGGCTCCATGTGAATCATGACCTCTCTTCAGCTTCAGTTCGAGGTCATCCTCCGCTGCCATAGCTCCCGACAGAATCTCCTCAAAGGTAGCATTTCTGTCACTCTTGGTCAAGGACTTGACTCTTTGACCAAGTCCTTCCTGAACCTCCTAGCCTTCGCCGTCTCACTAAGGCCCTCAACAAATCTGCCTAGGCGGCAGAATTCTCCTGCATACTCATCTACTGTCCGGTTCCTTTGAACCAGGTTCTCGAACTGCATCTCCAAGGCGCCAAGTAATGTGTCAGGGAAGAACTTCTCCTTGAAGAGATTCTTGAAAGCCTCCCATGTCTGCCCCTCTGTACCAACCCTGAGGTCGATCTTTTACTATGTACGGGCAAGGTCCTGTATCTGACAGCCTGCTGCCTCTATCTGAAGTCTAGCTGGTATCTCCGCGAGGCGAAAGATCTCCCCTATGTGCTCGATCCAGTCGTCGGCATATAGGATACCCTCAGTACCTTAAAGTCTCGCGGTCGTATCTTATGAAAGTCCTGAATACCCGGGGTCCTCAGCTGGTATGGCTGTATCTGCCCTCTTTGCGGCTAGGCAGTCACCTTCTCCACTGCTACCATGGCTAGCTGATGGGCATTGTCAATGCCTTGCCTCATATCCTTCGACTGGCACCGCTGAGCCTCCATCATCTGCTGGAAGAAGGAAAAGAACTGCGCCATATCAACTGTCCCCTGAGGGGGGTGGCGGTAGCATCTCCTGAATCCCCGGGATAGTCCTCGGAACCGGTGGAGGAGCACCCCTACAAGCTGCAGATGCTCCCACCTGAGCAGAAAGAGAGGTGTTACGGTCATAGGGTCCTGCTGAATTGGGCGAGAAGGGGCAGACCTCTCAGTGGTATCCTATAGGCTAGAGCGATGCGATCATGTCTCCACCATCCTGAAGATAGATCAAACAAAGAATTAATTACTGAGAAGGAAGCGATATAATCAAAGGATGATAATTATTTCAAAAGTAGACAATTTGCAGTAAGAATTAGATAAGAGTTTTTCCTAATGTGATTGAGTACCTTAAACTTATATCCTATATCCTACTGCAGGCTGTAGTGATACTCTAGTTCGAGCACCACTACAAAATTGTATTAGTTGCGACTCTCGAACTACATGGGCCACCACTAAAAACATGTCACGACCCGTACCCAGTGTAAGGGCACGAGAAGTGGGTACGTCCAGCCTATGTTGCAGTGTCGGCGGTAGAACGCTGTCCTAGGTCACAACATCTAACAATATATAACTATACCTGTACTCAATCGCAGAATCTAAGATGGAATAAAGGAATAAAAGATGGATACAATCTTAACAGAGAACTACAACTGAAAGTTAATAAGTCTGGATGTTTAAACAACATCAAAATCCAAATAACTGAAGTACATCTCAAAGACAAACATATAAACAAAAAAACTAGTCTAGAAGTCTAAACTAGACAATGGACAAGTACTCAACAATTGTTGGATCCTCCTGAGGGTCCAAGTCACCGGTGTCATCTAAGCCAGTGCCATAATAGGTAGGGCAGAACTCCTCCTCATTACTTATAATATTTTTAACAGTCCAATCAAGACGGGAACGAGCATAATACATCTCACGCAGTTTATATCATGACAGAAAATATAAAGCATGCGATAGAATAAGATACGTGAAACACTGTAAGAAATAAGCATAAAAAGAAAGAAATAAAATGATAAACAAAAGCAATCTATATATGATAATAGAAAACTGTTAGTAACTATGTGATTTAGAGTATAAGATAGTTATGTGAACGACTTAAATTTATACATGATTACACTACAAAGTTTATACATAATTACACTACTTTGGAATTGTTCACATGACTACTTCTACTCTCCTGTACCCAATCAATACACAAGGGTCTATACAGGTTATGTTATTATACATGAAAGTTTATACATGAAGCTCATGAGATCATGCGAGCAAATGAGAGCACATGAATAATAAGTGTCCATAAAATATATGATGTTCGTGAAAAACACATGACATAATATATTCGATGCACCCGAGGGGGATAACATCTCATGTAAAGATCCATATAGTACTAATCCATGATAACATCGTGTCAGCATCAAGTAAATTAGTCTATAACAAGAATATAATTCCTAGCATGTATAAAACAGTCAAAGAATGTACTCGCCTGATATCCCGAAAGTCTGATGAGAATATGAGTCCGAACCGGAGTATCCGAGTCCTATTTAGAATAACAACGGGTTACAAAGTGTCTAATATGAAATAAGAATAATCTACAATGTATTCTAAATGATTCTAGGTCCATATAGGTCAAAGTCAACCCTTGGTCAACTCAGGTCAACCCTGGTCAAACTAGGTCAACCCTAAGTCAACTAGTCAACTAGTCTAAGTTTAGGTCAAACTTATGTTATCTAACCATTTCAAGTTCGTTTGAGTCAATTTGGATCAAGTTTGACCCGAAGTTAACTTTTGTCAACTTGGTCAACTTGCTAGTCAACTATGCCAAGTTAGGCTCATTGGGTCAATCCTAAACTGACTCACGAATCTATAGGCTAATATTCTATAACAACAATAATATATATACACATATACAAAATATTTACATTAGGATACACACACACACACACACACACACACACACACACACACACACACACACATATGTATATATGTATGTATGTGTATGTTTATGTGTATATAATATAGAGATAGAAGAAACATGTTTGTGTGTGTGTGTGTGTGTGTGTGTGTGTGTGTGCGTGTACTATTGTGCAGGGTGTGCTGTGGTGTTAAATCTCAGAAAACTGAGATTGGCTAGAGGGCCAAGAAAAGCCTATGTATACACAAGCTATATGTGTATAACTCTAATGTATATGTATACTCTAATATATAATTATATAGATAGAAACTATATATACAACTATCACCTAAAACTCAATCCAATCCCAATGTAACATGTAAACCCACACCTATGTTCCATCTCAAGAAAACTGAGATACAACTCAATTTCAAACCTAAACTCAAAATCTGAACTAAACTCACATTTATACATATAACTATATATATACGACTATATATATATATATATATATATATATATATATATATATATATATATATATATATATACCTACTAGTTATATGTATATATATAGGAACTATATAATCAATTATCAACCTAACTCAAATCCAACCTCTCAAACTGGACTGGAACACAGTCCTAAACTCGATATAAATCTCAGAAACTGAACACCCAAACACAAACTCAGAAATTGAGTTTGAAACTCAATTCAAAATTCAACTTCAAATTCAAACCCAATACCCAAATTCAACTCAACGCACAAAATCCGATATACACAACTAGAGTTCGCGAAACTTGGCAAACACGAAGATATAAATGTGTGTGTCATGCTCGGCTACTCATAGGGTCGAACCAATGTCCGTATCATGTCCAGTCAGTGCGTATCGCAAGAGTCCGTACATGCATGTATTGACATATGCTCGTGGGCACGTGTCGTGCTCAATAGAATGCCATACGCAACATGAGGAGCCTCGTGCTTGTGCACGTAGCTAGGCGGGGTCTAGGTCTAGGTGTCAACACACTGACACGTCACCACATCGTGTCCATGTGTCGCAGGACACGCATATTTGCACGGCTGTACGCGCACGTGCGGCCTCGTGGGCGCGTGTCAAGCCCCATAGCTCACGACACGAGCCCCGTCGTGTCATGGGGTCAGGTCCAGGGCTAGCCTAGGTCTAGGGCTACGTGTCCATGCTCTAGGTTTGTGTCCTCATTGTGTTGTGTCCACGAACGAAGACCGTGTCAGTAGCGATTTCCGCGTGCGTACATAGTTCAGCCGAACCCATGCCGGTTCGATTTTTCTGTGCACACTCCATAAAACCCTATGAAATTTTAGGAGCACGTGGGCAGAGGTTTTCCCCACGTGTCCATCATATTTCACTCCAAACATTGTCTTGTGCGTCGAGTTATGACACTCGAACAAAAGGACGCGCACGGGGTCCCGTGCACGCGTGTCCATGTCCGATTTGGGCACCGAAAACGTGTCAAATCGAGATCCGTTTTCGCAAAAAATGTTTCAAATATACACAGCAACAAATTTGTGAAAATAGAATTAAAAATACGAACTTTCAATTCTAAGGGCATTTCGTCGAACACGTGTCCCAATACACCAACACGCGTTCGATACACCTATCAAACGGCTATGAAAATCTACCAAACTACATGTACAGGTCCGGGGTACCTATATGGATGCATCTATGAAGAAAAATCAAAATTTACAGGTGTTTAGAGGGGTTTACCTATTGAGAGTCAATATCTCAATAAAACGAGCCTCCAAACATGTCGATGCCGATTCTCTCCGGTCCAACGCCTCCAATTCCTTGCTAGCAAGTCTCCAGCAGGTTTCTCTCCTCCTAACGATCGCAATGAACTTCGTTTGGATGGATTTGGATAAGAAATGAGAAAGTTGGACTTTTGGAGGAAAATAGAGATTCTAGGGTTTTGAAACTTGACGGCTAAAATGTTTTTCACATAAAGAAGGGGATGCTGCTGTTTGTGGCCGGCCAGGGGTTATCTAGGGTTAGGTTAGGGTTTGCTATGGGCCATCATGCAAGTTAAAGTCCATGTAAAATCCATTAGCAAAAAGGCCAAACAGTTTCATATTAAAATAGCCTAAAAATGAATTAATTTGCTTCCTAATAAGGACTAATGCTCTAAATTAAAATCTTACTTACCTAAAAAGAATTCTAATCACATGGTTAGTCTTCTAATCATGGTTGAATACGGTTAAACCATCTGCTACTACCAAAAGCACTAATGAAAGACTAAACATCAATTTAATAATAAAATAATAAAAATTTAAATTATCTCATAATTACTAAAATATCCCTAATCTAGAAAAGTGGGAGTGACAGCGACAAAGATGGATACCTACCTACTCTCTTACATGAAGGACGGGGAAGGGGGGAGCCCTAGTGTAAGCCCTTGACCCAAATTCTTCCAGGTTATTATTTTTGTTTTATTTTTATTTTGATACCTAGAAATAAATGTAGCTTATATATATGCTATAGGTATGAGTGTATTGATAAATTTGTGATATGAATAGTGAAATGTTTTGCAAAACACAAATTTCCAAGGACTAAAGTGCAAACCAAGCAACCTCAGATCAGGTTAACCAAACGGCCACTTAAAGGGTTATTTTCCTTTCTATTATCCCAAAACACTAGGGTGTTTATTGCAAGAAAGTTAGTTTGAATTCAAATAAGTGACAGCTCTTCGAATTCAAACTGAATTCTACGAGCTGATGATATATTCGAATCCAGTTGATTCAATCTAAGTAGGAGATAAACTCTATCAAAGCCCGAGTATATATTTATAATCAAGGGTTGATCCACCCTCCCCACCAACCCTAAATTCTCCCTTCCATCTGGTTCCTGCCCTGCAAATCGAAGAGCTTTTCGAAGCCCTTGGAAGCAACCACCAACTTCGACAGGTAATTCCCTTCCTTTCATCAACCATATTTTGTTCCCTGAAACAAATCATTTAACATATTAATGGAGGTGGAGATCCGAGTATTTGTTATAAGTCCTGAGAGGATCTGGATTTAAAAGTACATGATACCATCTGAAATCAAGATACTTGTAGCAGGCAGTATAGAATGGTTGTAGTCATCTAAGGGGGATGGGTGTTTAGGTGTAGGCCGAGCCAGAGTGGGTAAGGACAATAGGAAATGACAGAGGTTCCTATAGGCACCCAGGTATATAGGGTTGTGAGCATCTGCTCTGTGAGGGCATGCTACATCTGTACCAGCCTATCAATGGCACAGACCATGATACCATGGGTTAGGAAGAGATGACACATGGGTAATACCTGAGAGTAAAATGGCCATGTGCTGATGAACCAAAGTTTACACTATCAAAATGTTTCAGCCCTTAGAAGTATGACTCCCAGGTTTTGAGGATTGGTATGCCAGGGTTAAGCCTATGGGCAATGTCCATGGGACCCTAGTAAGGTTACTGCCTTGACTTATGCAGAGACAAACCATGCCTCACCTCTAGTAGGATATTTATGAATGCAGTTGCCTTCAACAGAGATGTAAATAGTTGAAGTGGTGACACTAAGACATGTTTAGGGGCCAGCTGTATACCTTTAGTGTTGGCTACTTTGAATCCTTGGTGTCAGGGATGAGTCGTGTACAATTAACTCTTAAACCCCAATGCAGTTATATAGGACCCTTAGCTATCCCCTGCTCTGGGAAGGATCCTTGTTACCTAATAGGTACTGACCTGGGAGACTTGTGGACCCAGATATTGGTGTTGAGAATCAATAAGGGACTTTTAGTCCCACATCGGAATTTGTAGTATGTAGAGGAGCTAGACTCCCTATAAGTAGTGAAGTAGTCCATCAATAAAATTTATCCCAACTATTATTTTCTACATGGTATCAGAGCCATAACTCTCTCTCTCTCTCTCCACACAAAAAAAAAAATTTTTTTTTTTTAGCCCCCTCCCGGAGCAGCCCCCTCCCGACCCCCCTTTCCCCCCCTCCCGGAGCAGCCCCCCTTTCCCCCCCCCGACCCCCTTTCCCCCCCACCCGCTGACCCGCGCCCCCCCTGCTGACCCATGCCCCCCCCCGCTGACCCGCCGCCCCCCCTCCCGCTGACCCGCCGGCCCCCTTCCCCCCCTCCAGCGCCGCCCCCCCCCGCCCCCCTCGCCCCTTTACTGCTGCTACAGCACCCTTTTTAGGGTTTTCTTTTTGCTATTTCCAAAAAAAAATAGATTTCTTCTCTTTAGAAGATCTCTGTAGTTGCCTCGAGAATCAGAGTTCCTTCTCTTTAGAAGATCTCTGTAGTTGCCTTCGAGAATTAGTACCTTCTTTTTAGAAGCTCTGCTACGAATACGAAATCTCTTTAGATCTTTGTATCTCAGAAACGTTGTCTTTACAATCGTTTCTGCACGGCTGGTATACCTCTGGTTTGTCTCATGCAAGGAGGCACAACTACGTTGGTTATCCTTGAGCCGTCCGAACGCGTTATCATGACGCGATTCTAGTTGGTCGTATAAACTACGACATATCAGTGAGGGATCTCGTTTTGTTGTTTTCCTCCGGTAGCTGACTAAGACGAAGACGACTCCAAAGAAGACGACTCCGGAAACAACAACACCTCACTGATTGCAGTTGCAGAAGTCATGGATTCCATCTATGAGAAGTTGACAGCAGAAGAAATGAATGCCCTGGTCGAGGATCTCCTGACCAAGAGATTACCGGAGGCGACCCCACGCGTGACCCATACTGGTGTGGATCCGTCACCGTACAAAATAGGGAAGTTGGACAAGCTGGAGCCGAAGTTGGAAGGCACGACCAACTACTTGAAATGGTCGCGGTAGGCGATACGGACGCTGAAGGGACGTGGCTTAGTTGGTTATATTGATGGCCATACTACGGCCCCTATCGATCACTCCTCGAAGGAGTTTGCTGTATGGGACATTGTGAATAATATCGTGGCTGGTTGGTTGACAGCCTCTTTGACCGACCAAGTGTCGGGTAACGTTGAAGCAATGGAGGGAGCTGCTGATATCTGGAGAACGTTGAAGGACATGTACTCCGGTTCGGGTAACCCTATACGAGTCTTCCAACTGTAGGATGAGCTCGATAGGGTAATCCAAGACGATCGTACCATCTCTGAGTACGCTGCCTTGTTGAAGAAGTACTAGTCTGATCTTGACCATTATGATCCTCTTGGCATGGAGGATGCTCAGGTTGAACCGACTTTTGCCAAATATTTCCAGAAATTTCTGGATTATATTTCACGGCAACAGATGATGAAGTTTTTGAAGGGGCTCAACCCAGCGTTTGAGCAACGGCGGAATGTCCTTCTCGCACAACCGACGCTGCCGACATTAGAGGACGCCATAGCTGCCATGGCACAAGAAGAAGCACGGTTGAAGCTGATGCCTACCACGGGTATCTCCCAGGGGGAGCAGGCCGGAGTTGACACATTTGCTCTTGCCACTTTCACACAGCCTCCTTCTACGGGAGGCGTTTACCACAACTGTGGTGACACAGGGCATTACATCCGCTTTTGCCCAAAACTGACACGGACTCCCTCGAATGGTCGGGGTCGTGGTCGCGGTGGACGATGAGGTGGTCGAGGCAGCTACGGTGGTGGAAGGAGCACTTACTCTGGAGGCAATAAGGCGCATCTGGCGGATGAAGGTGGGGACAATCAGCTGGCGGACATCACTCCATTTGAGAGGGAAGTTCTCGAGAAGATGCGCGGCTCAAAGCTTGGTTCTGGTGAAAGACAAGTCATTCCTGGGGCGCCGTCCGCTACAGGAGATTACTGCACTTACTTCTCCCAAACCAGTGCCGGTATACCTCCGCGTGCTCTTGCATCTGTCTCTCAGCCAGCTTGGATTATGGACTCTGGGGCATCTTGCCATGTCACGGGGTCCCGAGGAGAGTTCCGGGAATACTCTCCTCTAACGCCGCCAGAAAGCATTCAGACTGCTGATGGTACCTACAGGCCGGTTACGGGTAAAGGCACTGTTGCTTGCACTCCTTCCATCACTCTATCTAATATCTTACATGCTCCTTCCTTTCCTATCAATCTTATTTCCATTAGCGCCATTATCCTTGATCTAAACTGTATTGTTTCCTTTGATATTCCTAAGGTAACTTTTCAGGAGAAGGGAACGGGGAGATGACTAGGCACTGGCACATGGCATAAGGGTCTATGGTACTTGGACAGGAACGGTATGGATAGAGCACTGGCATCTTTGGTTGCAGACGCCCAACCGAAAGTCCGAAGTCGAAGTATCGAAGCCGAGCTGCTCCTCCAACATCAGCGTGTAGGACATTCTTCTTTTCCCGTTATTGGTCGACTGTATCCGTCATTATATTAAAAAGCAAATAAAGAGTTGTTAGTTTGTGATTCTTGTGAGTTGGGGAAACATACCAGAAGCTCCTATGTGCATTCTGGGCATCGATGTTCTGCTGCTTTTGTTATGATTCATTCCGATGTGTGGGGCCCTTGTCCTACAAACGGTATTAACGGTTATAGATGGTTTGTTACTTTTATTGACTGCTCTACCCGCGTAACGTGGGTCAACCTGTTGAAGAATAAAAGTGATGTTTTTGAGGCATTTCAAAGCTTCCATCAACGGGTGCGGACACAGTATAATACTCGTGTTAAGTGTTTCCGGTCGGATAATGGGACGGAATATACCCATAAGAGGTTTGCTGCATATTTATCCTCTCATGGTATACTGCATCAAACCTCTTGTGCTTATACACCGGCTCAAAATGGTGTTGCCGAGCGAAAGAATAGGCACCTGCTGGAGGTGGCTCGGACAATGATGCTGGCTATGAATGTCCCTAAATTTTTGTGAGGGCAGGCTGTCTTGACAGCCTCTTATCTCATCAACAGGATGCCCTCTCAATTATTGGACTGGAAGACGCCTTTGGAAATGCTCACGGGGACAACTGCGTACACCGTTCCTCCGAAAGTATTTGGTTGTGTATGCTTCGTCCACGATAACAGGCCTGGTGTTGGTAAGCTGGATCCTCGAGCACTTAAGTGTATCTTTGTTGGGTACACCGGGACACAGAAGGGTTACGTATGCTGGAGCCCGGTTGAACGGAAGCTGTTTGTAAGCATGGACATTACATTCAGAGAGCTGGAACCTTATTATGGTTCGGACGAAGGTTCTGCGTTTGGGAACATGCCTCACACAGCGGGTGTTAGACGTGAGGGGGAGGTAGTACGCCCAAACGTCGTTGTCGGATCGGTACCTTGTCCTGTCGTGACAGACTGGCAGAAATGGGAAGACAAATCACTGATACTGATACGGAGGATGAAGAAGACAATACGTACATTACGAAGGGGGAGAAGCAGACAAGGGAAAAGGAGCTCCAAGTTTACAGAAGAAGACAGCAGAGGTCCAGTACTGTGCCGTACCCTGTGCATATAGTGCCAAGTCCCTCGTCTACTCCTGCCCCGACTCCTGAAGATGTTACTCCCGTACCGGATCGCTCGGATTCGGAAGCGGATCTCTCCGATTCGGATGGTATGCTTTCTCCACCACCCATTGCTCCCTTAAGGAGGTCTTCTCGCATTAATACGGGAAAGGCTCCTATTCGTTATAAAGATTATGAACATGATATCGCCAACTACCTATCTTATTCTAATATTTCTCTGACTTATCAAACATTCCTCACTTCGTTAGACTCCACTTCTTTACCTAAGAATTGGCAGGAAGCAAAGAAGGACCCAAGATGGAAAGCTGCAATGATGGAAGAACTTGGGGCACTAGAGAAAAATAAGACATGGGAGCTGGTGCCATTACCTGAAGGGAAGAAAGCTGTGGGATGCAAATGGGTTTACACAGTGAAGGAGACACAAGAAGGAAAAGTTGAACGATACAAGGCGAGACTGGTTGCAAAAGGCTATACCCAGACATATGGTATCGATTATGATGAGACTTTTGCCCCAGTAGCGAAGATAAGTACCGTAAGAACACTGGTCTCCATTGCAGCAAATTATGGGTGGAAGCTACACCAGTTATACATAAAGAAGTCATTTCTTCATGGAGACCTACAAGAAGAAGTTTACATGGAGACTCCTCCGGGATGCTACTCTGTGTCAGATTCAGGTGAAGGAACGTCACATGGAAAAGTGTGCAAACTGAAGAAGTCGCTGTACGGGCTGAAGCAATCTCCTCGAGCCTGGTTTGACAGATTCAGAAAGGCTGTCACTGGCATGGGGTACCATCAGACAAATGCAGATCACACGGTCTTCCTCCAGCATGCAAGAGGCCACATAACTATACTTGCTGTATATATGGATGATATAGTAATCACAGGTGATGATGCTGATGAGATCACTAAGCTGAAGACGAAACTCGCCAAAGAGTTTGAGGTGAAGGACCTGGGGGAGATGAGATACTTTTTGGGTATCGAGGTGTGTAATGGTGAACAAGGAATTGTTCTCTCACAAAGGAAATATGCACTAGATCTGCTGAAGAAGACAGGAATGCTGGGATGCCGAGCAGTAGTCACTCCAATTGACCAGAAGTGTAAGATGGAAGCAGAAGCAGGAGAGCCTGTTGATCGTGAAAGGTATCAAAGGCTAGTAGGCAGACTGATTTATCTAGGGCATACTCGCCCTGATATCTCATTTGCAGTAAGTGTTGTAAGCCGCTATATGCATGATCCAAGAACGGGTCATATGGATGCAGTATTTCAGATCCTAAGATATCTGAAAGGGACGCCCAGAAAAGGACTGTGGTTCAAGAAGAATGGATGCACAGATGTTGAGGGATACTGCGATGCAGACTGGACAAGCTGCATAGACGACAGAAGGTCTACCACAGGATACTGTGTTTTTGTAGGAGGAAACCTGGTTTCATGGAGAAGCAAGAAACAGTCAGTGGTAGCACGGTCGACAGCTGAAGCAGAATACAGAGCAATGGCTCTAGGAGTATCAGAATTGCTATGGATAAAGGCGCTGCTGACAGAGTTGAAGCTAGACAAGGGGACACCATTGCACCTTCGAAGCGATAGTCAAGCTGCGATAAGTATAGCGAACAATCCGGTTCAGCACGACAGAACGAAGCACATCGAGATCGATCGATTCTTCATCAAGAAAAAGCTGGAACAAGGGATACTGAAGATTGACTATGTTCGCTCAGAAGAACAAGTGGCAGACTATCTGACTAAGGGTCTTAGTTCATTGAGTCTGTCAAAGCTATGTAACAAGATGGGGATGATTAATATCTATCGCCCATCTTGAGGGGGAGAGTTGAGAATCAATAAAGGACTTTTAGTCCCACATCGGAATTTGTAGCACTACCAAATTACAGCATTTTAGCGACGGCCATTTAGCGACGGAAAATTTCCGTCGCTATTACCGTCGGATCACCGACGAATTTGTGACGAAATACCGACGGAAAGCAGTGGACAATTTTTTATATTTTTTATGTCCATATCCGTCGCTACGCCGTCGATAGGTCATCGGCCATGTAGCGACGGTTTTATATCCGTCGCTAGAACGTCGCATATTTTGGCGGGAAAAGCCTAAAATATTGGCGCGAGATTTGACTGACGACGTAGCGACGGAATAATCCGTCGCTACTCTGGCGCGAGATTTACTGACTACTTAGCGACGGAATAATCCGTCGCTAAGCCGTCACTAATTTTTGTACCCTAACTTAAATTGAACCAACGGGGGGGAAATTTTCATTCCCCCCAAAACACTCTCTCTCTTCCCTCTCCCTCTCTCCGACGATCTTGCTCTCTCCGACCGGGCAATAGTGTTGGGGCGCTATCCGTCTGCTTCCGGTCCGTCTGCTCTCGGTCCGTCTGCTCCCGATCCGTCTACTGCTGCTGCCGGTGCTTCGGATCGACCTGGTCCTTCTTCCCCCGGACGGCTTTCGTTTAACCGCTCTGCGGACGCCCGTATCGTATCGGATAACACCATCTTGACGCTCCTTGACATGATGTCGCCAGAGCAGCTACGCGCGCTTCCAGACCATGTCTTGTCCCAAGTGTCGGCACACACGGTGGAGGAGTACATACGCAAAGCGGATGCGGCGGCACGAGCATGAGACGATCCGATGGACGGGGTTTGATTTTGTTTATGTTGTTGGTTTTGTAGACATTTGGATACTGAGTATATTCGGATATTTTTTTTATGTTTGGATAATTTAATGTTGGATATTGGATATATTGTGTTGGATATTGTATACGTTGGATATTGGTGTCGGATATAGATATTTTGCATATGGATATATGGTGTTGGATATTGGATACGTTGGATATTCGTGTTGGATAGGGATATATGGTGTTGTATATGGATATTTTGCATATTTGATATTGTGTTGGATGTGTTGTATAAACAGGAAAGAGTCTGTTTGCAGTATTTTTTTTTTCAAAAATTAGCAGTTAGCGACGGACTGGCGACCACTCTGCGACGGATAGTCCATCGCTAACTGGAGAAACTGAGGTTAGCGACGGAGTGGCGACGTAAAATCCGTCGCTACCTGGAGCATTTCAATAAAGCGACGGATTGGCGACGGACGATCCGTCGACCTGATGCTGTTTGATGTCCAGAAATTTTAGCTTTCGCGACGGATTGGCGACTAACTTACGGCGGACTGGCGACAAAGTCCCGACGGACTATCCGTCGCTAACTGTAGGAATTTAATGTATCGACGGATTTAGCGACGGAATGTCCGTCGGTAATTGGGTATCAGAAAATCTCTGATACGCTTTTGCCGACAAAGTTACGACGGATTAGCGACGGATATTGGGTATCAAAAAATCAGTGATACGGTTTTGCCGACTGGTTAGCGACGGAGTTTTCCGTCGCTAACCCTATATCCTGATACATGTTTTGACGAAAGCTAGTCGGTAATCCGTCGCTATATATATTTAGATGCGCCGACGGGATTCCGTCGCTAAGTCGTCGCTGAGCGACGGAGTAGCGACGGATATGTTTTAGCGACGAGGTTATTCCCGACGGCTGTTTTACCAAAATATCCGTCGGTAATCCGTCGGTATTTATTTTTGGCGACGGATTACCGACGGATAAGGCCGTCGGTAAATCCATGTATTTTGGTAGTGTAGTATGTAGAGGAGCTAGACTCCCTATAAGTAGTGAAGTAGTCCATCAATAAAATTCATCCCAACTATTATTTTCTACAATTGGAGTACCTAGGAGCAGAGTAAATGGCCACTGTCCTGTATGAGACAGAGAGGAATAGTATGTCCTGTGACAGTAAAGGTTATTGAATGACATGTGTTCGAATGTGTATCCTGATAGATGTTCAGACCTGGACCTTATTAGGAGATATCCCAATTGGATAGACCTGTGTCTCAGTTAAATAAGTTCACCAGGTCAGTAAACAGGGTATTGCTCGAGTTTAGTTTAGTATCACATGCCTACATATTCCCTGCCTAGGTCCTTACTGTATAGTCGAGTTGTTCACCTACAACTACCCTCAAGTCACACACTGCATCATTCCTTATATGACTAATACATTCCCTGTATATGCAGTTCCTTCTGGTTATTAAATAATGTCTCTAGTCACTGATGTTGGTCACCTGCTTGTAGCATGTATTCACACATTATGCAGTCAGATTTTCCTTAGCTTAGTCCTTGGAATGAGGGTATCACTCCACATTATGTATTATAACCTTTACATTAAGGGATTACCTTTAGTATCAGTCACCTACAGGCTCGATTTAACCTGGCACCCTTAAGTCCAACCTGTACAGTCCCTGTAGAGTTTAGTTTTACATACAGTTAAATGTTCATATGCAGAGCCTAGTCCATGATTTGTGTTTCAGTTATAATGAACTTTAGTATGTACAATGAAGCCATTGAGTTTGTGTGCTAATAAATGTGAACTAGTGCCTTGTGTTAGTGAGTATCATGGGGAGTGACTGATCCAATAAGTATCAGTTTTAGCCCTGCAGTAAAAGGGGTTGTATTGGTTAAGACATTTCATATCATTACAAATGTATATGTGTATGGTCTTACCTGCATTATTGATCTGTCCAGGTGGATTCATACGCTGTCATATAGGGAACAGGCTATAGTGATGTGTTCAGCCATTGCCTACATAGGTATGGGTCCCCATGACAAGGTTTGGGATGTTAGTTACCTGGAACTGGACAAGAGATTAGACAAGTCAAATACACCAGGAAATAGTCCAATAGACAGGAGTATCATAGATTTGTATGGCTAGGTGCTCCTGAGAGTTCAGTTGGAAGAAGTCATGAGGAAAATAGGAGCATGCTTTGACTATAGAGAGTATTGGAAAAATTGGAACTGTAGGCACTCAATATCTGGTGTTAACAGATTCACTCCTGAATACATGTGGCATTGAAGTATAAGGAAGTCCCAAGAGGATGTATATATAGTTGTGGGAGTCAAACCCAAATTTTATAGAAGACGCAGGTAGCAGGGACCTGTGTCAGTTATGACAGTAATGAAGAGGCTGTTTCCTGAGACTTTGGGTAGGATTAGAGGTGCCCAGGCACATGGGCAAGGGCTTGAGGAAAGCCAGAGCAGGGGCAAGTAGGCCATGCCTATCTGAGTAACATGGATAGAGGAGTCTAAATATATATGTGAGAGTTATTGCTCAAGGCTACAAGGAAAATACATAACAGTCACTTAAGGATTGGAATTGTAAGGGTAATTAGCAGTAATTTCCAGTATAGCTCTATTTTATTAAAGTTCATATGTTGATTAGACTTACTACACATAACAGGTTACTTGGACTCCAACTCGACATTAAGTCGGTATTCACAGCTTGAGGCGACTGGCAAGTACACTTTCTGTTCTACTTCCAATTCTGATGGTTTGTGCAGTATACATTCATATGTTCTTTTGTTTTGATGACACGATGGACACACGAGTGAGAAACATGAACCCCTATTTATTATACTTTTGTTTCGCTTCTTTCGTGACTTATTTGGGTTCATGAGTACTGGTCGGGAGGGGAAATACCTTATTAGATGTGTGAACTACCCATTCTATCCCAATATATCTAATCTTGAATGCTAGCAACTGCATACGACACATGCAGTATGCCTTATTTTACCCCTTAGCTGTTCACATGTCGAAAAGGGTATTTCATTCACTTTAGATAGATTGTCTTTATTATTTTACCACTTGACATGTCACTATGCTTTTATACTCGTTCCGGTTGACATATTACTCTACGATTGATACTTTATTCTAGATATACTATGCCATCACATCACTGTTCAGCTTTCTTTTACATATGATATATTCACGTGCTGTCGATCCTATTATGTTGCGGATAGTTTTTCAGCTTGTGTGCTTGTTCCAATCCTGACTGGATAACCAATATTTTAGGTGATGAGTTAGAGGAGTTTTGTACTACCTTTTATGAGCAGACGGAAGACCCTGACTTGATCATACAGGAGGACTTGGACGCGGGGCTACCCTCCGCAGGAGATTATTAGCTAGACAGCATTTATAGAGCATGTGTTGCTCACAGAACCTCTTGATTGTATTTCATTTTTATTATGGATTATGAGAGTTGAGTAGTGGATTCTCTTTTATACATTTTTATTACATTGAGATCATTTCTTTTATCATATTTGGTCTCTATACTGGGTGACCTTATTCAGTTGTTAGTTTGTTCTTTTTTACCATAGCTATTGTGTTTACCATTTTCTGTTGAGATTGATATGCAAACTTGATCTTTTGTGGAAATCTATAAACTGCGTGGATGTATTTGTAAACTGTGGTGATGACTAGACAACGTTCTATCGCCGATACCGCGGCGTAGGCTGGACGTACCCATGGCTCGTGTCCAAATACTGGGTGCGGGTCGTGACACATTTTTATGGTGGCCCATGCATGCCAGATTTCGTAAAACACAGCGAAACTTGTGGTAGTACTCAACTTAGATGTACTACTGCAGGCCTGCGAGTATGAAGTAGACCTTAAGGACCATCTCCACATGTTTAATATCGTCATTGAACTCTACATTTGATCTCAATTATTCCTTTGATTTGCATCCTGTTTGAATTTTCATACCGACTAACAATTTTACTTTTGTGGCAGTTTGATGGATCAAGGCAGGAACCCCGCTAACCCGAACACCCCAGCAAACGTTGGTGGGTCCTCCATGAATGGAACCCCACCGACTCACGGGAGCCGCTTCACCTACCTAGGCGAGACTCCCCAGCCGCAGGCTACAAGATTTCGCCGTGATGATATTCCGCCACCACCGCAGTTTACTTTGCCGATCCCACCACCAGCACCTTTCCACCAGCCAGTGCCTTTCCAGTAGCCAGCACCCCTTTCGTATCATGCACCAGCTCTGCCCCCACCACCTCCGCTGGACAATGTTGCCCTCCTCGGAATCTTCCAGCAGATCATGACATCTCAGACACGGCAGGCTGATGTCTTCCGCGAGGCTCTTCAGGCTAGGGAGGCTCCTCTACAGCGCCCCGGCACCTCCAAAAATTTTACAGATCTCAGGCCCTGGGAGTTCAAGGGTACGGAGGGAATTCTCTACGCCGATGACTGGCTAGAGAATGTGGACCGCAATCTCCGGAGGGCCCGAATTTCCGAAGACCAGAAGGTTGATAATGCGAGCATGCAGCTCTATGACATCGCCTATACGTGGTACAGGGACGAGCCCCGATTCAATGTGCCAGGTGTGACCTGGGAGGAATTCAAAGAACTATTTAAGACAAAATTTTACCCTGAAGCAGCTCGTGAAGAATTGGAGAACGAGTTCGAGAGCCTCGAACAAGGCAACCTATCCATCGACGAGTACTCTGCCGAGTTCTCTCGACTCAGTCGATTTGCAGATGCCTTGACTCCTGCAGCCAAGGCCAAGAAGTTCAGGAAGGGGCTATCACATGACATTCGTATAGCCGTAGCCACCAGCCAAGCCACCACATATAAAAAGATCTTGAAGGTTGCACAAGACGTGGAGAAGGAGATGAAGCACAAACAGAAGAGGGACCGAGACGCCTATGGTGGAGGCAATAGCCAGTCCGAATCGGCAAAACGATCCAATGCTCCGGGGAGGTTCGTAGCACAGCAGCAGCAGCCACAACCCCGTTACCAACACCAGCAGAATCAGCCTCCAGCTAGAGGCACCACCACCCAACAGAACCAGCAGAGCCAGCCTGGATAGATGACTCCCACCTGCGGCTACTGACGAAAGTCAGGCCATACATAGGGGGTATGCAGAAGACGACTTGGAGTATGCCTATTCTGCGGTTCGAGTTCACACCAGATGAAGGATTGTCCCGCGACGCAGGTTCATGCAGCACAGAGAGCAGCTCCTGCCACGGGAGCACCGACGAAGCCCACGATAACCCAGCAGCAGAGGGGACCCCTGCCCACACAGCAGCAGTGCTTCGGCCAGCACCAGCAGCAGGGCAGGGTTTATGCCATGGCGGTCGATGAGACACTATTATCTCCTGACGTGATAGCAGGTTCTGTTCTCCTTGAATCTTTTCCAGCTATTGTCTTATTTGATTCTGGAGCCAGTCACAGCTTCGTATTTGCAGCATTTATCTTTAGACATAGCATTGTATCAAGGCCTTTAGATAACACCTATAAAATCTCGACCGGCGGAGGCGTCATCTTAGTGAAGGATGTTTGCGTCGATCGCCGCATCACCATAGGAGGCCGAGAACTACGCGCTAGCTTACTCATCATGCCACTCCCGAGCTTTGACATAGTGCTCGGCATGGACTGGTTGAGTAAACACTTTGCCAGCATTGATTGCCATCGTAGATGTGTCATATTCAGCCCGCCGGGGAAGCTGTGTTCGAGTTCGCTAGAGGAGGAGTAGAGCCACAAGGCGATTTGTGGGACCATGGTAGCAGAAGAAGAGCTACCTCACCCCATCTTCGCGGAGTTTCTTAACGTATTTCCAGAGGAGCTGCCAGGATTGCCACCAGACTGAGACGTTGAGTTCTCCATTGATCTTGTGCCAGGTGCTCAGCCAGAGTCGCAGCGGGTTTACAGAATAAACAACAAGGAGGCTGTGGAGCTGAAGAAGCAGATTGACGAGCTACTAGAGAAGGGGTTTATTAGATCAAGTTCGTCGCCGTGGGGTGCACCAGTGCTGTTCGTGCCCAAGAAGGACGGGACAGTGCGAATGTGTATCGACTACCGGACCTTGAACAGCAAGATGATCAAGAACAAATATCCGCTACCCAGAATTGACGATCTTTTCGATCAATTGAGTGGTGTGCGGGTGTTCTCGAAGATCGATTTGAGGTCAGGGTACCACCAGGTGAAAGTAAAGAAGGAGGATATCCCGAAGATAGCTTTCCAGACTAAGTACGGCCAGTACGAATTCATGGTGATGCCGTTTAGGTTGACCAATGCCCCGGCAGTCTTCATGAATTTGATGAACAAGGTATTCCATCCGTACCTTGACAAGTTCGTCGTGGTCTTCATCGACGACATCCTTATCTATTCAAAGTCGCCGGAAGAGCTCGAGGAGCATTTGAGGATCGTGCTGGAGACACCCAGAAAGGAGAAACTCTATGGAAAGCTTTCCAATTATAAGTTTCTCCTTGACAAGGTATAATTTCTTGGGCATGTGGTGACAGAAGATGGCATATCTATTGATCCGAAGAAGATCGCTGCTGTTGAGTCTTGGACTACTCCGACTTCTGTGGCGGAGATTCGGAGTTTCTTAGGACTGGCTGGCTATTATCGGAAATTCGTCCAAGACTTTGCTCGGATTGCGGAGCCGATGACTAGACTCACTCGGAAGGATGTGGAGTTTGTGTGGACAGAGGACTGCCAGGCGGCGTTCGATGAGCTGAAGAAGAGGCTGACGACAGCCCCTATACTGACGTTGCCATCTGGTTCCGGCGGTTTCTCTATCTATAGCGATGCTTCAGGAAAGTGCTTGGGGTGCGTCTTAGAGCAGAATAAGAAGGTGATTGCTTATGCGTCCAGACAGCTGCGACCGCATGAGAAGAATTATCCCACCCACGACTAAGAGCTGGCAGCGGTCATATTCGCCCTGAAATTGTGGAAACATTATTTGTATGGAGAGCGTGTGGAGATATTCACTGACCACAAGAGCTTGAAGTACGTTTTCATACAAAAGGAGCTAAATATGCGGCAACGAAGATGGCTGGAATTGATGAAGGATTTCGACATCTCGTTGCAGTACCATCCGGAGAAGGCGAATGTAGTCGCGGATGCCTTATGCCAGTATCCAGTGGCTATGTTCTTGACGAGGGACCGACACTTATTGGCAGATTTGGAGAGCTTGGGTATTGAGGTAGTCATTCCGGGAGTCGAGGCACAGATGATGGGTATGCAAATTCAGTCGGGACTGATGGAAAGAATCCGAGAGGCTCAGCAGCAGGATGAGCAGTTGAGGAGTATTATTGTGCAGGTCCGAGCTGGCTCACTAGAGGATTTCACCATTGCAGAGGATGGCTCATTGAGGCATGGGACGAGACTGTGTGTACCTAAGGGAGAGCTGCGAGAAGAGGTCATGCAGGAGGCACACCATTCTCAGTATTCCTTGCATCCTGGAGCCAACAAGATGTACAAAGATATGAGAACCCATGTTTGGTGGTATGGTATGAAGCGTGAGGTGGCACGCTTCGTTTCTAGATGCCTTGTATGTCAGCAGGTCAAAGCCATGAGGCAGAGACCCGGGAGTTTACTTCAGCCATTACCGATCCCCGAGTGGAAGTGGGAACATATCAGTATGGATTTTGTTTCCGGTCTTCCACGTTCGTCTGGCGGAAAGGATGCGATTTGGGTCATCGTCGATAAGTTGACCAAATCGGCACACTTTATACCATTCAAAGTGGGACTATCTACGGAGAGATTGGCAGAGTTGTACGTGAGGCAGATCGTCAGGTTGCATGGTATTTCAGTGAGTATCATCTCCGATTGTGACAGCAGGTTCACATCCCACTTTTGAAGGAGCCTGCAGGCTAGCTTGGGTACATCACTCAAGTTCAGCACAGCCTATCATCCACAGACGGACGGGCAGTCGGAGCGGACCATTCAGACGCTCGAGGATATGCTCCGTACATGTGTACTAGATTTTGGCGGCTCATAGGAGGACCACCTTCACCTTGTGGAGTTCTTCTACAACAACAATCACCAAGCTAGTATCGGGATATCTCCTTTCGAGGCCTTGTACGGTCGAAGATGTCGTACCCCGCTATCTTGGGACAACGTGGGTGAGAGAGCATTATTGGGGCCCGAGATAGTCGTGGATGCTGCAGAGAAGGTGAAGCTGATTATGGAGCGACTTCGTGTGGCTCAGGATAGACAGAAGCACTGGGCCGACAGCCATCGTAGACCGTTAGAGTTTGAGGTATAAATTTGTTAAACTGTGATTGTTGATTTTGATAGGATTAGGTCATAACTTGCTTGAATCTAGGTGGACGATATGGTGTTCTTGAAGATATCTCCGACGCGTGGTACTATACGTTTCGGAGGAGGCAGTAAGCTCAACCCGAGATATATCGGTCCGTTTCACATCCTCGCAAAAATCGGAGAAGTGGCATACCGTTTGGTACTACCACCCGCATTGGAGGGAGTGCACAACGTATTCTACGTATTCCAGCTGAGACGGTACGTGGCGGACCCCAGTCACGTGCTAGACCACTCAGAGATCGAGGTGGGACCAAGCCTTAGTTATGAGGAGCAGCCCGTGGAGATCTTAGACCACAGGGAGAAGGTGCTACGCAACCAGACCATTCCCTTGGTGCGCGTCGCATGGAGACACCATTCGTCAGGCAAATCCACGTGGGAGAGAGAGGACGAGATGCGGAAGCGCTATCCTCATCTTTTCGAGACATGAGGTATACATTTTTACTCTTGTGTCTATCTTTAATTTCGAGGACGAAATTATTTTAAGGAGGGTAGATTTGTAAGCCCTTGACCCAAATTCTTCCAGGTTATTTTTTATTTTATTTTATTTAGATACCTAGAAATAAATGTAGCTTATATATAGGCTATAGGTATGAGTGTATTGATAACTTTGTGATATGAATAGTGAAATGTTTTGCAAAACACAAATTTCCAAGGACTAAAGTGCAAACCAAGCAACCTCAGATCAGGTTAACCAAACGGCCACTTAAAGGGTTATTTCCCTTTCTATTATCCCAAAACACTAGGGTGTTTATTGCAAAAAAGTTAGTTTGAATTCAAATCAGAGACAGCTCTTCGAATTCAAACTGAATTCTAAGAGCTGATGATATATTCGAATCCAGTTGATTCAATTTAAGTAGGAGATAAACTCTATCAAAGCCCGAGTATATATTTATAATCAAGGGTTGATCCACCCTCCCCACCAACCCTAAATTCTCCCTGCCGTCTGGTTCCTGCCCTGCAAATCGAAGAGCTTTTCGAAGCCCTTGGAAGCAACCACCAACTTTGACAGGTAATTCCCTCCCTTTCATCAACCATATTTTGTTTCCTGAAACAAATCATTTAGCATATTAATGGAGGTGGAGATCCGAGTGTTTGTTATAAGTCCTGAGAGGATCTGGATTTAAAAGTACATGATACCATCTAAAATCAAAATACTTGTAGCAGGCAGTATAGAGTGGTTGTAGTCATCTAAGGGGGATGGGTGTTTAGGTGTAGGTCGAGCCAGAGTGGGTAAGGACAATAGGAAATAACAGGGGTTCCTATAGACACCTAGGTATATAGGGTTGTGAGCATCTGCTCTGTGAGGGCATGCTACATCTGTACCAGCCTATCAATGGCACAGACCATGATACCATGGATTAGGAAGAGATGACACATGGGTAATACCTGAGAGTAAAATGGCCATGTGCTGATGAACCAAAGTTTACACTGTCAAAATGTTTCAGCCCTTAGAAGTATGACTCCCAGGTTTTGAGGATTGGTGTGCCAGGGTTAAGCCTATGGGCAATGTCCATGGGACCCTAGTAAGGTTACTGCCTTGACTTATGCAGAGACAAACCATGCCTCACCTCTAGTAGGATATTTATGAATGCAGTTGCCTTCAACAGAGATGTAAACAGTTGAAGTGGTGACACTAAGACATGTTCAGGGGCCAGCTGTATACCTTTAGTGTTGGCTACTTTGAATCCTTGGTGTCAGGGATGAGTCGTGTACAGTTAACTCTTAAACCCCAATGCAGTTATATAGGACCCTTAGCTATCCCCTGCTCTGGGAAGGATCCTTGTTACCTAATAGGTACTGACCTGGGAGACTTGTGGACCCAAATATTGGAGTACCTAGGAGCAGAGTAAATGGCCACTGTCCTGTATGAGACAAAGAGGAATAGTATGTCCTGTGACAGTAAAGGTCATTAAATGACATGAGGTCGAATGTGTGTCCTGATAGATGTTCAGACCTGGACCTTATTAGGAGATGTCCCAATTGGATAGACCTGTGTCTCAATTAAATAAGTTCACCAGGTCAGTAAATAGGGTATGGCTCGAGTTTAGTTTAGTATCATATGCCTACATATTCCCTACCTAGGTCCTTACTGTATAGTCGAGTAGTGCACCTACATCTACCCTTAAGTCACACACTGCATCATTCCTTATATGACTAATACATTCCCTGTATGTGCAGTTCCTTCTGGTTATTAAATAATATCTCCAGTCACTGATGTTGGTCACCTGCCTGTAGCATGTATTCACACATTATACAGTCAGATTTTCTTTAGCTTAGTCCTTGGAATGAGGGTATCACTCCACATTATATATTGCAACCTTTACATTAAGGGATTACCTTTAGTATCAGTCACCTACAGGCTCGATTTAACCTGGCACCCTTAAGTCCAACCTGTACAGTCCCTGTAGAGTTTAGTTTTACATACAGTTAAATATTCATATGCAGAGCCTAGTCCATGATTTGTGTTTCAGTTATAATAAAATTTAGTATGTACAACGAAGCCATTGAGTTTGTGTGCTAATAAATGTGAACTAGTGCCTTGTGTTAGTAAGTATCATGGGGAGTGACTGATCCAATAAGTATCAGTTTTAGCCCTGCAGTAAAAGGGGTTGTATTGGTTAAGACATTTCATATCATTACAAATGTATATGTGTATGGTCTTACCTGCATTATTGATCTATCCAGGTGGATTCATACGCTGTCATATAGGAAACAGGCTATAGTGATGTGTTCAGCCATTGCCTACATAGGTATGGGTCCCCATGACAAGGTTTGGGATGTTAGTTACCTGGAACTGGACAAGAGATTAGACAAGTCAAATACACCAGGAAATAGTCCAATAGACAGGAGTATCATAGATTTGTATGGCTAGGTGCTCCTGAGAGTTTAGTAGAAAGAAGTTATGAGGAACACATGAGCATGCTTTGACTATAGAGAGTATTGGAAAAATTGGAACTGTAGGCACTCAATATATGGTGTTAACAGATTCACTCCTGAATACATGTGGCATTGAAGTATAAGGAAGTCCCAAGGGGATTTATAGACAGTTGTGGGAGTCAAACCCAAATTTTATAGAAGACTCAGGTAGCAGGGACCTGTGTCAGTTATGACAGTAATGAAGAGGCTGTTTCCTGAGACTATGGGTAGGATTAGAGGTGCCCAGGCACATGGGCAAGGGCTTGAGGAAAGCCAGAGCAGGGCAAGTAGGCCATGCCTATCTGAGTAACATGGATAGAGGAGTCTAAATATATATTTGAGAGTTATTGCTCAAGGCTACCAGGAAAATACATAACAGTCACTGAAGGGTTGGAATTGTAAAGGTAATTAGCAGTAATTTCCAGTATAGCTCTATTTTATTAAAGTTCATATGTTGATTAGACTTACTACACATAACAGGTTACTTGGACTCCAACTCAACATTTAGTTGGTATTCACAGCTCGAGGCGACATGCAAGTAAACTTTCTGTTCTACTTCCAATTCTGATGGTTTGTGCAGTATACATTCATATGTTCTTTTGTTTTGATGACACGATGGACACACGAGTGAGAAACATGAACCCCTATTTATTATACTTTTGTTTGGCTTCTTTCGTGACTTATTTGGGTTCATGAGTACTGGTCGGGAGGGGAAATATCTTATTAGATGTGTGAACTATCCATTCTATCCCAATATGTCTAATCTTGAATGCTAGCAACTGCACACGACACGTACAGTATGCCTTATTTTACCCCTTAGCCGTTCACATGTCGAAAAGGGTATTTCATTCACTTTAGATAGATTGTCTTTATTATTTTACCACTTGATATGTCACTATGCTTTAATACTCGTTCCGGTTGACATATTACTCTACGATTGATACTTTATTCTAGATATACTATGCCATCACATCACTGTTCAGCTTTCTTTTACATATGATATATTCACGTGCTGTCGATCCTATTATGTTGCGGATAGTTTTTCAGCTTGTGTGCTTGTTCCAATCCTGACTGGATAACCAACATTTTAGGTGATGAGTTAGAGGAGTTTTGTACTACCTTTTATGAGCAGACGGAAGACCCTGACTTGATCATACAGGAGGACTTGGACGCGGGGCTACCCTTCGCAGGAGATTATTAGCTAGACAGCATTTATAGAGCATGTGTTGCTCACAGAACCTCTTGATTGTATTTTATTTTTATTATGGATTATGAGAGTTTAGTAGTGGATTCTCTTTTATACATTTTTATTACTTAGAGATCATTTCTTTTATCATATTTGGTCTCTATACTGGGTGACCTTATTCAGTTGTCAGTTTGTTCTTTTTTACCATAGCTATTGTGTTTACCATTTTCTGTTGAGATTGATATGCAAACTTGATCTTTTGTGGAAATCTATAAACTGCGTGGATGTATTTGTAAACTGTGGTGATGACTAGACAGCGTTCTACCGTCGATACCGCGGCGTAGGCTGGACGTACCCACGGCTCGTGTCCAAATACTGGGTGCGGGTCGTGACACCTAGAGGGGTGGCAAAGGGCTAGTTAAGGGGAAAGGGGACCGACTACATACGACGCTAAGACCGCTAACTGATGAGTTCATATACGGGAGTCTGTATGGGAATAAGGAGGTGGACACACAAGTTTCAAACAAAGGGAAGGTGCCAGATTTCATGCCTAGTGGAAGCAACTTCTAGGCTGATATTTGTCGACTAGGGATGAGAAATACTAATGGCGGTATGTGCTATGTTAAACCGAAGAAGGACTGAGATAGACAGAGGGCGTTATTTACAAAGGAAGAAATAGAGGAAACTATTGAATTCTAGAGAAACACGCTAATCCTATACATCTTCGGTTTATGGACCTTTCTATGGCCAAATTCGAGCATATGCAAATAGGGTTTGGAGACCTAAAGGGAGTATGGAGTTGTTTGCTAGAGAAGACATATTCGATTTCGTTAAATTCGGCATGTCTGTAAGCACCCTGATTTTTGAAAATAATTTTTTATTTATTTTATATAATTTTATTTATTATATTTTTAATTATGACTACATATATACTTTTTCGTAGCTTTAATTTTTGAAGCATAACAAATATCGATTTCTCAAATCAAATTTCATATTTGAATTTTAAACACGTCCATCTTCAATTTGATATATCATGTCCCATCCAACTTTGTTTCCTAACATTCTTTTAACTTACCAAAACATCGGGTCAAGTTAGGCCATTTTGACCGTTTACCGTAATTCTATACCTAACTTCCAACTTGAGTTAGGGACTCGACATAGATCAAAACCAATTAACCCAATATATAGTTTTGACCCATTTCAAGTCTACTACATTGTCACGACCCGCACCCGGTAAAAGGGTACGAGATCGTGGGTACGTCCAGCCTATGCCGCAGCGTCGGCGGTAGAATAATGTCCTAGGTCTCAACAATGACTAAATACAATATAAAGTACCTGTCCAGTATATACTCTCTATATAGAGAAAAATCTCAGATAGATACAATTCAATCACAAAATAACTAAAGAGGAATAATAGCATGATAAGGAATTGAAAGAATATTTAGGACGCAAGTTCTCTGTAAAATCTAGGGAGTCTAATCTAGGCACTACTGGTGTCTCCTCCAGGCTATCTGGATCCTCCTGATGATCCAGGTCGCAAGTGTGGTCTAAGTCTGTGCCATAGTAAGTGGTGGTAGGAAATATAGAACCAGAAATAGAATAAGATACAAGACATGCGGTAATGGAAGTACAAGAATATATAAAATATAGATAAGAAACTGAGCACATGAATAAGATAAATAATCTATGAACTATAAGAAATATAAGTGATTCAGAGCACAAGACGGTTATGTGATTGGTTTAGGTTGCACATGAGTAATCTATGGTAACTCAATTATACGTGAAGGTATAATCGACATATACATGAGTACACTAGGGGATTTAATCACATAACTACTTCTACTCCCCCGGTCCAATCAATACACAAGGATCCAATCATGATACGTTACGTACACGATTATTATTTTCATATGGAACATATATTAGTACATGAGAGCACATGAATGACACGAATACAAGGAGTACATGATGCACATGATAAAGTACATGAACATGGAATACCCGATATACCCGGTAAGGGGATAACATCTCGTGACAAGATCCATATAGTACAATCCGTATAAACAATATTTCAGCATCAAGTAAAGTAGTCTAGAGCAGACAATATAGATACTATTTTGATGAAAACAATCAGAAAATATACTCGTCTGATATCCTGAGCAACGATTGTGTATCGATATTCGAACTAGAGACACAAAGACCTATTATAAAATTTATAGGATTACAGAGTGTTTTAGAGTAAACAACATATTTAAATGTGTTATTTACATGCTGCTAGGCCATTTGTAGGTTAGAGAAGTCAACTTGGTCAACCCTAGGTCTATCTTGGTCTATTAATCTAATTCTAGGATATTAGGACCTTGCTCTAACTATCTAGGCTATACAGTTACTTCACTAAAAGGTAGTTAAAGCCACTAACCAACAATATATATATATATATATATATATATATATATATATATATATATATATATATATATATATATATATATATATATATATATATATATATAATTGTTGCCCTTATTCTATATAGGACTGAACATTACATTTTAGGGCAAACACAAAGCAATGGGACATGATACTAATAGATGGGGCTGAAATCTATATACTAATTGCTAAAACAAATAAAATCAAGACTGAAATCTAGATATACACAATGGTTCTGCTATATGTTAAAAAGTGCTGAGACATAAAAAGGAACTGGTACATATAGGTAATAGAGGTTTAACTCAAGGATATATATATATATATATATATATATATATATATATATATATATATATATATATATATATATATATAAGGTCTGCACATTAGCATGGGTACCTACCCTAACAGGGATATGATAGATTACATGGAGGAGTGAACAACATTATGTGAATTGATACAAGGGAGTCAAAACTGAAAGGAGAATTAAGGACTGGAACTATTAGTATGTGAAGTGAACACATATTAAATGATGAGGACTGAACAATCTAATTTCCCATCACTCATAAACCCTTGACTGATACCCGTATGATACCTATGTGGGCCTGAACTCAGTAATCATATGGACAACATTTGAAGATACAAGGGAATCAACATAATTAGGCTTATCCATAGTAAAATAGGACAGAACAAATGATATCTTGGACTGAATAAGTGATATCTTGGACTGGACAAGTGATATCTGGGGACTAATACTGGTATGGAATGATACTTGCCAAAACTCAGGTAGACTGGACTTAGAGCTAAACAGGACATGGACTTATCATTTAAGGTATCCATGCTCTAACCATCTACAAAACACGGGCAGGTGATCAATATGACTGATACAACTAATGCTAATGGACTGCACACATCAGGAATGAACATGACTGATCATCAAGAGAAAAATGACTGAGTCAAAGTAAACTGGACTAAACAAAATGAGGTAGAACGGCACAGGCGTAACATGTTTCGAGCCAACACTCTCTATTCCACATGACTGATACATGCATATGGGACTTCAGTTGTATAGCAATATAGGCCTACTACTAGTTAGTGAGAGTAAGGAATTGAACCATATATAACTAGGGACTGAGCAAGGTAATTCTACTCAGCGACTGATACAATACATAAGGGTACAAGACTGAACTAAAGGTAGGGGAATGATACAATTCGAAGGTAAGGGGACTGAAACATTTGGGCAAGGGTTGATCATATATGATTTGAACTAAATCATAAACAAACATGGACTGACATTAAAAGATAAGGGCTGACACAACATCCTAATGTCTGAACCTAGAATGATTGGTCTGATCCAAGGTTATAGGACAGAACAATGTGGACTGAACCATAATCCATACTCACTCGAGCCTCTCACCTTATTTCCTCACTGAACACAAGTCTAAAAAGATCGAACTCTAGAACTCTTCCAATCTTAACTGCTAAATGAACAGGAAAACATACATAATGGACTGACATTATTATAGTGGACAAAATATTAAGATGGATAGAACACAAAGACTGAACAGATAATATGGACTGAACATCAAGCATAACGTGGACTACACAGTGAACTTGGGACTGAATGTGCTCATAAGCAATTTGAGGTCTGAATACATTATATGGAATGATACATTCATCCAAGGACTAAAACAGTACACACTGGACTGAACTTAATAACAAGCTTTCCCCTTCCCATATGCCATAACCCCAAATCCATATTTAATCTATCAAACCCACTTTAATTCACTAGCTAAACATACCATAGATAACTTATAGTAATTGCAAACCCAAAACAATAGATAGCTCCGAACATGGGGCTTTTGGTCACAAGGAAGATCACAACGAGGAGGAGGAAAATAAGACGAACACAAACATCAGGCAGTGTCTTCGAAAGGTTGCAGATGGGCACTTCACGACGGCTGTGAAGGTGTTGTGCTCCTCTGGGGTAGATTTTTATAATAAAGATACCATAAAGGCACTGTAGGCCAAACACCCGTACAAGCCACCTCATTCCAAACCGAGTACCATATTTTCTGAAGCTTCCCTCGTGGTAGAGGCTGATACTGTTCTCGGGTGTGTTAAATTATTTCCCAAAGGGACTTCGTATGATAGAGACGGCTTAAGGGCACAATAAATCTTGGATGCACTGTATGGCGAGGGGTCTGTTGTGGCTATAGATCTTTTACATACAATCACTCCGTTGGTTAACTTATGGCTAGAAAGGAGATGTCCATTGAGTTTGGCTGAGTTTATAGCTTTGGCACCCCTCACGTCGTTGCTAAAGCCTGTTAATAGAATACGACCTATTGCAGTAGGGAATATATGGAGGCGTTTGGTGTCTAAGATCGCCATGAAAGGAGTGGGTAAAGAAATGGCAAATTATCTTAACGATTTTTAGTTTGGGGTCGGCATATCTGGTGGTACAGAGGCAATTTTGTATAGTACCAACATGATGTTGAGTGAGCGATATGAATATGGACCTCTAGCCATGCTTATAGTGGATTTCTCAAATGCTTTCAATCTAGTAGACATGACGTCACTATTTCAGGAGGTAAGGGAGGGTGTCCATCTATTTCTTTGTGGCTGGATGGAGTTTTTGTTTGGTCAAACAGTGAGGTTATACCTTAGAGATGGACATATCTTGTCAGCCATTAGAGTACAACAAGGTGACACTTCGGGGCCACTTCTTTTTGCTATTGTGTTGCATCCACTAGTACATAAAATCAGGGATAATTGTAAGCTTCTTCTCCATACATGGTATCTTGATGATGGGACTATTACTGGGGATTCAGAGGAGGTGGCCAAAGTGCTTGACATCATTCGTGAGACCGATCCATGAAGGGTCTTGAATTGAACATTCATAAAACTGAGCTCTTTTGGCCTCCGTGTGACAACATAAATTAGCTTCGAGAGGGGTTGTTACTTGTGGACTCTACGAGGCCACCATTAGGTGTGAAGTTGCTTGGAGGAGCTGTTAGCAGAGATAGTGGATTCATTGAGGGGTTGGCAATGAAGAAAGCTACCAAGGCTGTCACACCCCAGAACCAGAATACTGGAGAGCGGGGGCAGACACAGCCTGCTACGTATATAGAAGTGTGATCCACCTCCATATACGGTCATGGTTGTCTAGATGTATGAGGGTTTATCTACAAGCCATCAGTCTCTTATAATCAAGAACAAGCCTAGTGTCTCAATCTTAAGCAAGCAATAATGGTTATAAGATGTTAGACCATCAGATACTCAATAGTAAGACATCCCATACATTTCATATACAGATGATCATGATGCTAGTCGTACAAAATATGAGGACAAGCAAGAGTTTCAGTCATACATGATCAACCCTAGGATTTGTTAATCATGTTACACCCAGTAGGCAGACAAGAAATATAAGTATTCAACACGAGCTAACACTTACTCGGCGGCTAAACGCCTCAAAAGAATAATTTACAATAGAGCGGGAGAGAAAAATAAAACCCACTCGATGTCAGGGATTCTTCTAGTGGTCACCAACTGGCTGGAAGGCAGATAGATCCTTGGGTGCTGCTCCAAAATCTGGCCATACAAAACCAGCTGGGTCAGACCACAGAAAGAGCAAGTACCACAAGGGAGGCTTCACTTAAGAACTAAAACCAGCAAGTTAAAACACATAGCATAAATGAAATAACAAAAGACATGAGTTAGAGAAAACAGGATAAAAAACGATAAGATAACTAAAGGACTATTCCGATAACTAAGTTACAACCCGTAAACCAAACAAGGACCGGGGTTGTAACCCTTTGCCTGAACAAAACTTAGTCTCTAACCAATTATCGATAAGAGTAAAGCATAAACAAGCATGTCCTGAGATAAGCATGTACTGGATCTAGGCAAGACTAGACAAGATAGGACTCCATCCAACATTCACGGCCAAACAAAGAGTACGGCTTGATACTTTAACTAACTAGGGTTATCACAAGCCTAGTTACTAGCAAGATGCAATGAGATGTTCCAGCAATCACAGGTCCTGCAGCTATCCAGGTTATCCAGGCGAGGTTTATTCAAGAGTTATTGACAATTATTAGGTGGCTTGGAGTGCAACACATGACAATGTGCATATAACTTATTTCATAAAGTTCCCCACATGACAGTGGGCTGGAAATATGTCCTACTCAACGGTAGGCTACAAGTCCCTCAGGTGTGGCCGGAATAATGGGATCGCCTATAATTGGAAACATCTCTCTATATGAACTACTTGATCAATCTAGTCATTAACTTAGTCAGATTCAGTATAAATCCCTGACCGTGGAAAATCAGGAATTTATGTCCTAGACATGATACAAGACGGGACATGTAGCTTATACAGGCACAATCAAGAAAATTACCTACAGTGTCAAGACAAGAGTTACTTAGCAAGTCAGAGTAGCTGTCGCAACAGCGTTCAAGATTATCATGTTAGGTTACTTTATCAAGTCAAGAGTGCATCACAATGGACCACCACCAAGAATTATCTTGTCAAGAGTGTGCCACGACGGGTCACTATTAAGAATTATTATGTTACTTGATACTTGTTAAGAGTGCGCCTTAACAGGCCACTATCGTATTTTATTCTTACATTATTATGAATAAGAGAAACTTGCATAAAATAACTAGTGACATAATCTTGAAGCCAAGGAAAAGATCTACAACTTTCATGTTTTGAGTTTTTTTAAGATTCTAGCTACAAAACAGCTTAAACGGGCAAAAACAGCAAAATAATACAATTCCGGCGCATGCAAATTCCTGCACATCCGCGTATCAGAATTCCTGGGCATCAGCACATCCGCACATCAGAATTCTTGTGCATCCGTGCATCTGCACATCCGCGCATCAGAATTCCTGCGGATCCGTGCATCAGCACATCTGCGCATCAGAATTCCTGCGCATCCGCGCGTCAGCACATCCGCGCATCAGAACTCACGCTGCGTCTTCAGTACATGCGCGTAGGAAGACTACGCGCTTGACACGCTCGGAGTCAAAAAAAGTGTTACCGGGACTTCACGGCGCATGGCCTCCCGGGCGCGTGGGTGTCATCGTCCCCAACAACAAGTTCAGCCATGAAAGTTCTGAAAACTTGCCATGGTCATAACTTTCTCATTCGAAGTCGAAATCAAGCGAAACAAAAGCCAAAACTAAATAAAATTGAATTCTCTACAACATAGAACCATTAGTTTTCAAAAATAACCAAGTTTTAGAGATCAAAACCAAGAAAAACCTAAAAGTTACACACTTAGATCCACAAGAATCTATCCATCAAATCCAAAAATGCCAAGTTCTAAAGAGGCTTAGAATCAAGTAAGGAAGAGAATGGAACTATAAAACTTGAGATCCATCATGAAGCAAGTTGCACTTGCCTAGGCTTGGTAGGTAGGAGGAGTAAATAAAGAAGATGAAGAAGTAAATACAAATAATGGCGGAGAGAGAAGAAGTTGACTTATATAGCAACCCCTCCCATCTCAACCCAAAATAAACCAAACCAAGCCAAGCCAAGTCATGTTGAACCAAGTTGAACCAATCAAGTCAAGATTTAAACCAACGCTAAGCTAAGCAAGATAAGTTAAAATACGGGCACCTGACAATTGTCAGAAATCCGTATACCTATCCTAAAAAATACGTATAATGGGAAACGGGAGTGACAACTCTACCCACCTTAAAAGAATTCCATTCTTGAAATTTAATCAAGATGCGAGAGATGTCGGGGCAAGCTATACTAAGGTACAAGCAATCTATGACTAGCAACCAGTCAAACAATCAATCATGTAAGGAGGGAAACGAAGGCATGGGGTGTAAGGAAGACATCCTGCTGGAAACCTCTCTGCCGGTTCTGAATCTGAGCTTGGGTCGGGGCATAATGCTGGGGTCTCTGCTGCTGGAAGGCTTATGCCTGAGGCGACAATGGCCTCGGAGGCTGGTACTGCTGCTGTACTGGTGCTGGACCCCTAACCGATGGACTGGTTAGGTTCGATAATGATGAACTGGCTCTATTCGGACAGGACCCTATTTTGTGATCTGGTATCCCACAAGCCAAGCACAATCCCTGTACTCTATGACACTCTGATACTACGTGCCCTGGCTTCCCACAATGACTGCAGCCCATTGCGGAAGACTGCTTCTGCTTCTACGGCGTCGATGTCAAGTGCTGAACCGACGAAACTGTGGTCGTCCTCCTGGGGGCTCCAATTGTCAAGGCCCTAGCTGTCGGGGCTGGTGCTGATGACTGGGACAATTTTCCATGGGACCTCTTCCATCCTTCGGTTCGATCTATTATTCTCTGGGATGTATACTCATGCTTCCTAGCTACCTTCAAGACAGCATCAAACGTCTGGTGCTCAAACTGCTCCACAACTAGAATAATCTCTAGGTGGAGTCCCTGTTGGAACCGCCGGGCTCGGTCCAATTCGGTCGCCACTAAGGTAGGAGCAAACCGACTGAGTCTTGAAAATTCGGCCACATAACCATCGACCGTCCTGCTCATCTGCCTCAAGTTGGTGAATCTCGTCTGCAGATCATGTCGAGCCACTGCACCAATGTACTTGATCTGAAACTTGTCACTGAATGTCGCCCATAGGACAGGCGGCGCCAAACCCACTACTAGCATCCCCCACCAGGCGTGGGCTAAGTCAAACAACTGTAGGCACACTACAGCCACCTTTTCTTCCTCTGGAGTCTTGGCTGCTCCCAAGATAATCTCGATGTCCTGGAGCCAGGCATCAGCTGCAATCGCATCCTCGCCGCCGTCAAAGAAGGAAGGATCTAGGCGCTTGAAATTGTTGGCTACACTGTTACCTTGGTAATCCACTCTGTCCATGGCCGTCTGTACTGTCTGGTGCAGGGCATCACCTCGACGATCCTGTGATACAAGTAATTCTCGAATAAGTTCTACCAAGGTTCCATTATCAGGCTCTGTAGGTTGTATTGGCTGAACCGGCTGAACTGGCGGCTCATGATCTCCGGAAGGCATGACTCGGGAGGCTGCTTCTGAGTGTTGGGCTTGATCCCCAGGTTGCTGCTGAGGTGCTGGTTGAGCTCCGTCGGGCTGATCGGCAGAACCAGGAACAATGTTACTAAAAAATAATGACATAGAGGAACAATAAGGAAGGACCAAGATAGATCGAAGATAATAGCATGTGATCAGGTCAAGATTTCAGGAAGATTAGAGGATACGAATAGAGATCAAAGGCGAGTGCTGATTGTGACATCTATTCGGTAAAACCCTCACACATCTTGATTTACAAGACCTGCATGAGCTGCCACTTAAACCGTGTCACGCCCCAGAACCAGAATACTGGAGAGCGGGAGCAGCCACAGCCAGCTACGTATATAGAAGTGTGATCCACCTCCATATACGGTCACGGCTGTCTAGATGTATGAGGGTTTATCTACAGGCCATCAGTCTCTTATGGTCAAGAATAAGCCTAGTGTCTCAATCTTAAGCAAGCAAAAATGGTTATAAGATGTTAGACCATCAGATACTCAATAGTAAGGCATCCCATACATTTTATATACAGATGATCATGAAGCTAGTCATACAAAATGTGAGGACTAGCAAGAGTTTCAGTCATACATGATCAACCCTAAGATTTGTTAATAATGTTACAGCCCATAGGCAGACAAGAAATATAAGTATTCAACACGAGATAACACTTGCTCGGTGGCTAAACGTCTCAAAAGAATAATTTTACAATGGAGCAAAAGAAAAAAATAAAATCTACTCGATGCAAGAGTTTCTTCTAGTGGTCACCATCTGGCTGGAAGACAGGTAGATCCTCGGGTGCAGCTACGAAATCTGGCCGTACAAAACCAGCGGGGTCAGACCCCAGAAAGAGCAAGTGCCACAAGGGAGACTTCACTTAAGAATTAAAACTAGCAAGTTAAAACACAGAGCATAAATAAAATAACAAAAGACATAAGTTAGAGAAAACATGATGATATAAGATAAGATAACTAAAGGACTATTCCGGTAACCAAGTTACAACCCGTAAACTAAACAAGGACCGGGATTGTAACCCTTCACCTGAATAGAACTTAGTCTCTAGCCAATTAGAGACAAGAGTAAAGCATCAACAAGCATGTCCTGAGATAAGTATGTACTGGATCTAAGCAAGACTAGACATGATAGGACTCCATCCAACATTCACGACCAAGCAAAGAGTACGGCTTGATACTTTAACTGACTAGATTTATCACAAGCCTAGTTGCTATCAAGATACAATGAGGTGTTCCAGCAGTCACAGGCCCTGCAGCTATCCAGGCTATCCAAGCGAGGTTCATTCAAGAGTTATCGAGAATTTTTAGGTGGCTTGGAGCGCAACACATGACAATGTGCATAGAACTTGTTTCATGAAGTGCCCCATATGATAGTGGGTTGGAAATGTGCCCTACTCGACGGCAGGCTACAAGTCTCTCCGGTGTGGTCGGGATAACGGGATCGCCTGTAACTGGAAACATCTCTCTATATGAACTACTTGATCAATCTAGTCATTAACTTAGTCAGATTCAGTATAAATCCTTGACCGTGGGAAATCAGGAATTCATGTCCTAGACATGATGCAAGATGGGACATGTAGCTTATACAGGCACAATCAAGAAAATCACCCACGGTGTCAAGACAAGAGTTACTTAGCAAGTCAGAGTAGCTGTCGTAACAACGTTCAAGATTACATGTTAGGTTACTTTATCAAGTCAAGAGTACGTCACAACGGACCACCATCAAGAATTATCATGTCAAGTTACTTGTCAAGAGTGTACCACGATGGGTCACTATTAAAAATTATCATGTTACTTGATACTTGTTAAGAGTGCGCCTTAACAAGCCACTATCGTATTTTATTCTTACATTATTAGGAATGAGAGAAACTTGCATAAAATAACTAGTGACATAATCTTGAAGCCAAAAAAAAGATCTACAACTTTCATGTTTTGAGTTTTTTTGAGATTCTAGCTACAAAATAGCTTAAACGGGCAAAATAGCAAAATAATACAATTCCGGCGCATGCAAATTCATGCGTATCCGTATATCAGAATTTTTGCGCATCATCACATCCGCGCATCAGAATTCTTGCGCATCCGTGCATCAGAATTCCTGCGCATCCGCGCATCAGCACATCCGCGCATCAGAATTCTTGCGGATCCGTGCATTAGCACATCTGCGCATTAGAATTCCTGCATATCCGCACGTCAGAATTCCTGCACATCCATGCGTCAGTACATCCGTGCATCAGAACTCACGCTGCGTCTTCAGTACATGCGTGTAGGAAGACTACACGTATGACACGCTCAGAGTCAAAGAATGCGTTGCCGGGACTTCACAGCGCATGGCCTCCCGGGCGCATGGGGGTCATCATCCCCAACAGCAAGTTCAGCCATGAAAGTTCTAAAAACTTGCCATGGCCATAAATTCCTCATCCGAGGTCGAAATCAAGCGAAACAAAAGCCAAAACTAAATGAAATTGAATTCTCTACAACATAGTACCATTAGTTTTCGAAAATAACCAAGTTTTAGAGATCAAAACCAAGAAAAATATAAAAGTTACACAACTAGATCCACAAGTATCCATCCATCAAATCCAAAAATGTCAAGTTCTAAAGAGGCTTAGAATCAAGTAAGGAAGAGAATAGAACAATAAAACTTGAGATCCATCATGAAGCAAGTTGTACTTGTCTAGGCTTGGTAGGTGGAAGGAGTAAATGAAGAAGATGAAGAAGTAAATACAAATAATGGAAGAGAGAGAAGAAGTTGACTTATATAGCAACCCCTCCCATCTCAACCCAAAATAAACCAAACCAAGCCAAGCCAAGTCATGTTGAACCAAGTTGAACCAATCAAGTCAATATTTAAACCAACGCTAAGCTAAGCAAGATAAGTCAAAATACGGGCCACCTGACAATTGTCAGAAATCTGTATACGTATCCTGAAAAATACGTATAACGAGAAACATGAGTGACAAAGGCTGTTGAGTTGATGCATCTTCTCCCTCAGTTGAGTGATCCTCAAAGTAAGATCCTCTTACTCCGCTCTTGTATGTGTATTGCCAAAAAGTTTTTTTAGCCTAAGGACATGCCAACCAAGATACAAGAAGGAGGCATCATCTTGTTTTGATCGAGGGTTTCGAGGTTCGATTGAGGATATTGTGGTTTGCAAAGGCCAGTTCTTTGGAGATTTCCAATGGCGAACGGCTTCTTTACTTATTTGGCTCGGTGGACTTGGGCTGTACTCGGCAATATAGGCTTTATTGTATGCTTTTGTGGCCTCCAGGTCCCAATATTGGGTGCTACAAGATCATATCTTGCGAGACAGTAGGTTACGTGGTATGGACTCTGATTTCGAGACTGCTATGGACTGCCTACATGTTATGATTCCTGCTTTCGACCTTAGTATGATTACTAGTAAGGACACCGCCCCCCTAAAGCTCAACATGCTTTGGCGAGTGCCCTTTTTAGTAAACTTGTTCAGGACATGGAAGTCAAGTTCGATATGACCGCTAGACAAAAAGTAGTTTTTGGATGTCTACAAGTAGCACATGCTCAGGATTTTCTCTTGGCTATCCTAATTGACGGGTTAGGCCAACACATGTCATCGACGGAGTACCGTAATATCCTCAGGTATCGTCTCATGATTTCTCTATTTCCAATGGATGAGTCATGTCCAGTGTGCCGTAAGGTGTGTTTGGACACCTTCGGGGAGCATGCGTTCATTGTAAGGAGCTTCCAGGTTTCATATACAGGCATGATCTTGTCAGGAATGTTCTTTTTGATATACTTAGGCGTGCAGGGATTTTTGCAAAAAAAGTGGCACCTGTGAACTTCTTACCTGATCCGCAGAAGGGAAGATCGACACTCGGACCGACAGATGTTCTGGTTTACGTGTGGATAGGGGAACAACATACATGTGTGGACCTAACAGGAGTTTTCCCACTAGTAGGCTTGGGGAGCAGAGGCTTTACTGTGGGACAAGTTGCTCTTAAAGCAGCCTTAACCAAAGTATCCAAACACGAGAAAGCGTGCACCGACAATCAACACGTTCTCATCCCATTCGTATTTGACACGTTTGGTTTCCTAGCACCAGACGCTATGGAGCTTCTTAAGAGAGCCCAAAGAGTTATGCATTGTAATGTCATGTCTCCCATGTCTATGGATGTAGTGTTTAAGAGGATTGGTTTTGCCATCCAAAAAGGTCTAGCGGCGTAGCTTGTTGCCCGCTTGCCATCTATTTTGGTGTAATTTTTCTCTCTTAAAAAAGCATAGAAAATAGAATGAACAGAAATTCTAAAATTCATTTATCATAAAAAATATTTAAACTAAAATTTAGGGCATTAGTGATCTTTTAATTATTTTGTCAAACACTTGGCATACGTATCCGATACACTCGTGATATGCACTCTAAATTGATCCAAACTTGACCCAAAGTTCACCCACATATTCTAAATCATTAGTATGACCTAATTAATCGATTTCACAAACCCTAGATTCCTGTTCTCAGATTTTCCCCAATGTGAATCAAAATCTAAAGAAGAAATCCCTTAAATAGGAAGAGAAGACCTCAACTCCTATCTAATGGCATCCTATATGCATGGGGGGTCCTAAATGAATGTATTTACACTAATTAAAAAGGAAAATTTCAGGTTTAGAGAGCTTATACCAATTGAGAGATAGATTTCTAATGCAAAATCCCTAGATTTAGATCCCCTTGAAGCTCCAAGTATCTAAATGCTCTAAATCCCTAGATTTAGATCTCCTTCAAGCTCCAAGTTCCAAATGCTCCCAAGCTAGCCAATAGATCCTTCTTCTCTCCAATGGAAAGAGAATGAAACTAATTTGAGTAAATTTAGAGACAATTTGAGTGTAGGAAGGAAATTGGGGAAGAACTCCTAAATTAGGGTTAGGGTTTCATTGGAAAGAGGAGGAAGAAGAAGTGATGCTATAAATTGCAAGGGGTGAATAGTGGCCGGCCATGTAAGGCCATTTCTAAGTTGTCATGACAAATTTTAAGGAGAAATGCTCATTCTAACTTAGTGTTTTAGCCTACAAGTTCTAAAATTAGTCTAAATAGAGACTAACCATATTGGAGAAATAGGTTTGGCTAGATGCCTAATCTCACTAGTTATGGTCCACTAGAGTCATGGCTAACATCTAAATAAAATGGCTCTAAGTTTACCAAATAATATCACTAACGTAATTAAATAAATTTAAATAGTATAATTATTCAATTCACACAAAAGTAAAAAATACCCTCATTTTAGAATGTGATAGTGACAAATCTACCCTCCTTAAAATAATTCATCCTCAAAATTAAAGATGAAACTAAGGCAGGAAAGAAGGGATTGAAGAACCATACCTCAAGGCTAAAAAAGATAAGGGTATCACTCGCGCATCTCATCCTCCCTCTCCTAGGTTGACTCACTTGGAGAGTGATGCCTCCACGCGATACAAACCAAGAAAATGGTCTGGTTTCGAGACACCTTCTCCCGACGATCCAGAATCTCCACTGGCTATTCTGGATAGCTGAGAGTAGGGCCTACCTCGATCTCAGAGCGATCTAGCACATAACTGGGATTCGCCACGTACCGTCTCAACTGTGACATGTGGAACACGTTGTAAACTCCCTCTAGTGCAGGTGGCAAGTCTAGCCTATAAACCACGGCACTGACTCTCTTACGAATAATGAAAGGTCCGACGAAATGCGGGCTAAGCTTTCCACCTCCACCAAAGCGAATAGTGTCCCATGTCAGAGATATCCTTAGGAATACCAGATCTCCAACCTAGCACAAACAAGATCTCACACTTAACTATAATAATCAATCATAAACAAATAAGATCATAAAAATCAAACTAACCTAAACCTAAAATCTAAGCTATACCTTAAACTCCATGGTCTCCGGTGGCTATCGGCCTAATACCATTGTCCGTCCTCCGCTACGCGAAGTCGATTTCTGATAAACTTTACCTTCTCAGCTGCATCCACAACCATCTCAGGCCCCAATAAAACTCTCTCTCCAATATCATCCCAAGATAAGGGAGTACAACATATCCGATCGTACAATGCCTCGAATGGTGACATCTCAATACTGGCCTGAAAGCTGTTGTTGTAGGCAAAATCAGCCAAGTACAAATGATCCTCCCAGGAACCTCTAAAATCTATAACACAGGTGCGTAGCATATCCCCGAGAGTCTGGATAGTCCTTCTGACTACCCGTCTGTCTGAGAGTGGTAAGCGGTACTGAACTTGAGCTGAGTGTCCAAGCTAGCATACAGACTCCGTCAGACGTAGAAAGTGAAGTAACTATCTCGATCCGAGACTATGATCACGAAAACTCCATACAGTCTGACTATCTGCCTTACGTACATATCTACTAGCCTCTCTGTAGACAAACCCACCTTGAATGGCAAGAAGTGGGCTGATTTGGTCAATCTGTCAATGATGACCCAAATTGTATCTTTTTTTTCTGGTGTACGCGACAATCCTGATACAAAATCTATAGTGATATGCTCCTATTTCTATTTCAAAATGGGCAATGGTGCAACAATCCTCATGGCCTCTGACTCTCTGACTTTATATGCTGAAAAACCAAGCATCTGGCTACGAAGCATGATACCTCTCGCTTCATACCATACCACCAAACATCCTCCTTCAGGTCTTCATACATCTTGTTGGCACCTGGATGTATAGACCACTGAGAGCAATGAGCCTCCTATATAACCTGCTTTCGAAGCTCTCAACTAGGCACACACAGTCTGGAATCGTGCCTCAATGCTCCATCCTTTGCAATAAAAAACTCGTCTAAATGTCCTACCCGAACCTGCTCTTTGATACGCTGCAGAGCTACATTATCAAACTGGGTCAACTTGATTCTGTCCATCAAGCTCGACTGAATCTGCAGTCCCCACATCTGTATCTCTACTCTAGGTACTATCACATCAAACTCTAAATTCTTAAGATCTGCTAGCAAATGATGGTCTGCTGTCAAGCACATAGCTACCGGATACCTGCTCAAGACATTGGTAACCATGTTGGCCTTTCCTTGATGGTAATGCAATGAGATGTCAAAGTCCTTTATCAACTCTAACCATCTTCTCTGTCTCATGTTCAGCTTTTTTTGGGGGTAAACACATACTTCAAGATTTTGTGGTCCATAAAGGTCTCCACACGCTCTCCGTATAGGTACTATTTCCACAACTTAAGAGCGAAGATAACTGGTGCCAACTCCAAGTCATAGGTAGGGTAGTTCTTCTCATGCAGACACAATTGTCTGGAAGCATAGGCAATCACCTTCCCATTTGACTGTAAGAGACAACCCAGACCCTTCCCCGAGGCATCACTATAGATAGTAAAACCACCTGTCCCTTATGGCAACGTCAAAACTGGAGATTTTGTCAACCTCTTTTTCAACTCACCAAAGGTGACCTGACACTCCTCTGACCAGACAAACTCTATGTCCTTCCGGATCAGCCTAGTCAACGGCTCTGCAATTCGGAAAAAATCCTGAATAAATATCCTATAGTAGCCTGCCAATTCCAGAAAACTCCAGATCTCTGCAACTGAACTCGGAGCAGTCCATGCCTCAACTGCCGTAATCTTCTTTGGGTTGATTGAGATCCCTTCTTCATTCATAATATGACCCAGGAACTCAACCCGATCAAGAAAGAACTCATACTTCGAAAGCTTCCTATAAAGCTTTACCTTCTTGAGAGTCTCCAGTACTACTCTCAGATTCTCCTCTGGGTCTTCGAATAGACAAAGATATCATCAATGAATACCACCATAAACTTGTCCAGATACTGGTGGAACACCTTGTTCACCAGGTTCATTAACACCGCCGGGACAATGGTCAACACAAACGGCATTACCATGAACTCAAAATGGCTATACGAGTCCAAAACATTGTCTTCAGAATATCTTTCTTTTTCACCTTCACTTGATGATAGTATGACCTCAGATCAATCTTGGAAAATACCCTTACTTCGTTCAACTGATCGAACAGATCATCGATCCATGATAATGGATATTTGTTCTTAATGGTGAGGCTGTTGAAAGCCTTAGTCAATACACAAACGTACCGACCCATCCTTCTTCGGTACAAAAAGCACCAGAGCACCCCACAATATAGAACTAGCTCTCTATTGTTAACTCTAAAGACGTGCTGAGATATCGGCTCTGCGCCTGGCACCAAATCTAAAGGGAACTCAATATCTCTTTTCGGAGGCAACCCTGGCAACTCTTCCGAAAAAACATCCATGAACACGACCATCAATGGATGTGCAAACTCTGCTCCTCCACTAAAGCTCCACAGAAAATTCCGTTGCTCTACTCCGCCTCTCCTCGGGTGAACTCGAACTCTGGCTCTCCTGGCGATCTAAAAAGCACTCTGCCTCCACAAAAATCTATACTGGCATGGTGTCTACTCAACCAATCCATCCCGAGTACAATATCGTAACTCGATAGTGGCATTATGAGTAAATACACATCTTGTTTTCGGTCTCCCAAAATAACCTTTCGATCCTTGCAAATATTACTGACTAGGATGATACCACCCCCAGTCATGATCTTGCAAGTCCTAGGCAAAGGTTCAGATACAATATGGTATCTAATGGCAAAAGATATAGACACAAAACAATAGGAAGCCCCAGAATCAAATAAAGTAAATGCTGGAATAGAATCGAGAAGGATGGAACCTGCTATCAGATCACCTACTGGCTCGAACTCCTCTGCTGCCATGGTGAAAGCTCGCCCCTGTTGACCTCCACTGGCCTACTGCTGCTGAGTTTGTAGTGGAGGTGCTTTCTCCTGACCTGCCGGTGCTGTAGCTCCTTCTCTCTGAGCCATACGAACTACAACTAAGGGACAGTCCCTCAGCTGATGCTCTGCTGATCGACAAAGTAGGCACTTGCCTAACCTCTTCCTATAGTCGTTCCATCCGTGCCCTGGCTTCTTGCAGAAGGGGCAAGTAATGGTCTGCTGCTGCCTCGGTGCTTGTTGATGGCCCTGCCTCTGCTGCTGTACCTGTTGGAAAGGTACACAACCTGAACATGATGTTGCTGGTGCTGAAATGGCCTCTGCTGCTGTTGATGCTGGATATGGGGCCTGCACTGCTACCAACTCCAAATGTATCTCGACCCCCTTGGTCTTCAGCTCCAAGTCATCCTCTATGGCCAGAGCGTCCGCCAAAATCTGCTCAAAGGTAGCATCATTGTCACTCTTGGTCAATGCCTTGACCTCCTTGATCAATCCTTTGTGAAACTTTTTTTTCCTTCGCTACTTCACTCAACCCTTCTACGAATCTGCCCAGATGGCAGAACTCTCCAGCATACTCCTCAACTGTCTGGTTCCCCTAGACCAGGCCCTCAAACTAGGTCTCTAAGGTACTGAAATCCATATTAGGAAATAACTTCTCCTTGAAAAGCTTCTTAAATGCCTCCCAAGTTTGTCCTTCGACCCTGACCCTGGGATCGATGCGGTACCAAGTAAAGGCATGGTTAAACATCCGACTACCTGCCGCCTCAATCTGTAAGCTGGCAAGAATATGTTCCAATCAGAAGATCCCCTCAATATGCTTGATCCAATCATCTGCGTATATAATACCCTCTGTGCCACGGAAGTCCTTCGGCCGCATCTTCTGAAAGTCGATGATATTTCCTGGCCTCTGATGGAGAACATGTCCTCCCTAGCCTACCTGTGGCTGGGCAGCCACTCTCTCAACTACTGTCATGGCTACCTTGTAGGCATTATCAATGCCCTACCTCATATAAGCTGACGGACGGTGCTGCACATCCACCATCTCCTAAAAAGTACGAACAGTTGTGCTGTATCTACTGGTGCTGGAGGTAGTGGTGTCTGAAGAACATCTGGGATAACTGGGACAGTCCTCCGAACAGGTGGAGGAGCACCCCTAAAAGTGGTAGATACTCCTACGTGAGTAGAAGTGAGAGGTATTGTGGTTCCAGCGTCCTGCTGAATCGGACGAAAGATGGCAGACCTCTCTGTGGTATCCGCTGGACCGGAGCGATGTGACCTAGTCTTCACCATCCTGAAGACGGATCAAATAAGAAAATCAATAATAAGTAGGAAACGATATTATCAAATAAGGACAATATTATCTCAAGAAGGCAGTTATCAGAAGAATTAAAGATGGCAAAAATTAGATCAAAGTTTTTCCTAATTGTGATTGAATACCTTATAACCTATACCCTATATCCTACTGCAGGTTGTAGTAATACTCTAGTTCGAATAGTACTACAGAACTGAGACAAACTCAGAATCGGACCTGTATGGGCCACCACGAAAAATGTGTCACGACCCGCACCCAGTGAAAGGGTATGAGACCGTAGGTACGTTCAGCCTACGCTGCAGTATCGGCGGTAGAATGCTGTCCTGGGTCTCAACAATGACTAAATATAATATAAAGTACTTGTCCCGTATATTCTCTATATGGAGGACAATCTTAGATAGATACAACTCAATCACAAAATAACTAAAGAGGAATAATAGCACGATATGGAATTGAAAGAATATCAAAGTGCGATACAAGCCAGAATGGAAATAAGTCTAAGTGTTATCAATACATCACACATGATACATGAAATAATAACATAACATAAAATAACTGGAGATAAATCTAGATAATATCCTAGCAGTCTAATCTAGGCACTATTGGTGTGTCCTCTAGGCTAGCTGGATCATCTTGATGATCTAGGTCGCAAATGTCATCTAAGTCTGTGCCATAGTAAGTGGTACAGAAATTTTCCAAGTTTTCTGTAAAATTTTGTCAACATATCCAGTCATAATTGGAGCGAAATACATAACTCTGAAAACAGTATCATTGCATGGTAGAAAATATAGAACTAGAAATAAAGTAAGATACATGACATGCTGTAATGAAAGTACAAGAATACATAAAATATTGATAAGGAACTGAGCACATGAATAAGATAGAGAATCTATGAACTATAATAAATATAAGTGATTCAGAGCATAAGATGATTATGTGATTGGTTTAGGTTGCACATGAGTTATAATCCCGCTTCCTCAATTTTATAGAATTTTAGAGTTTCACCTAATTTGAATAAATTATTTCTTGATTAAATTGTTCCTATGATATTAATTAAGGAGGAAGGATTTAAATAAATTGCCATAGCTAGTTGATCCACTAGTTTGTTATAACTAACTTGGGTGGTCCCCAATTTTTCTAACAACTTCCTAACAAAAATTAGGATAATTGTGTAAATAGCTTTGAGTGGAGGGACTTATTTGCATTTAGTCATTTATTTTATGTCTCTATAAATCTATTCTGAAGAGAGAGAATCCTCATTTCTCCACTCCAGCAGAGCTCAAGCATAGAGTTCTTTCCATTATTTTTTCCCAAAATTTTTGATCTAACCCTAACCCTAATTTCTGAGCGGAGCACCATGGCGAGGGCGGCGGCCTCCTCTCCCAGCGACTAGCCACTTCTTCAACGGCGACAATGTTCAACCGAGGCTCAATTTCCCGACAGCTTGATGGCGATGACCTCTTCCGGATGCTAGATCATGTATTCACGACGACGACGACGGTCTCTTCCGATCGACGACCATGAGAGCTCATCTCAGCCAACAGGGCGATCATCAACACCTCGGCATCAGCGATCGAGGTGAACCAGTTCGAATCCTTTTCTATGTGGATTGGATCTTTTCAATTCTTCAGTTCTTGACTATTAAATTCTTATGTCCAGTCTGAGGTCGATCGATCGAGTTCTTCTTATGGAGTAGCAGACGATCTGTTTGTATCGCCGATCATCAACTCCGAAAGTGTTAGCCCGTATCAATCAAAGATTTCACTCCATTCTTGACAATTGAATCTGGTGAGTATCGATCTCCTTGTAGATTTGATCTAAGTTGCTGTGTGTGTGTGTGTGTGGATGGAATTTGAATATGATGTTTTCCTCTGTTTTTTATTTTAGGAACGATCAGGAGGAAGTGTGAATTTAGTCGGTTGAGTTGGGAGTAGTAACATTTTGGGATCGAAATTGAACCATGAGTGGTAACTGCAGTCGTGACATATTTTTAGTGGTGGCCAATGCAGGTCCGTTCTAATAGTACTTACGCGATAGAGTACTATTGGAGGACTTGTTAAACTAGGTAAAAAAACTTAATCACAACATAGGATTGCAGAAAATGGTATGGGTATATTTTACTAAATTGTTTTTAACCTTAAGGTTGCTTAATTATCTTAAGGTTTGGGTCATTTTAACAGTTTTCTATTTTTCAGATGGTTTAGGCACGCAACACCAGAATTGTTGATTCCTTTACACTTGAGGCTTTCGAGTTTCCACAACCTCATGTCGCCTCTACTATCACCATTGGTAGTACCCAGTTGATGGAGATGTTTCAAGAGTTCCTCGATGCCCAAAGGAAGTAAGCCATACTTTTTCAAGCTAGACTTGTGGACGCACTCTCCGAGCTAGGAAGGGCTTCTAATTTCTAGATTCTCGGATCTTTCGACTTCCCCGACGCCGAGCACATTCCTTGTACCGAGAAGCAGATCGAGAACCTAGAGCCGCCTCTTCTGAAGATCATCCAAGTCACTGAGGACCCGACTCCTCTAAAGATTAGAGCCACCAACCAGGAGATCCAGAACGTAGCATGGATGATAGAACGAGATGAGAAGCTAAAGACCAGGAGAGATAGGAAGACTTATGATGAATATAGAAACTACTCTGGATCCGCAAAGCATCTCCATACCAGACAATGCCCTTTCAACTGCATCATCAGATTCAGACTCAGATGGTGACCATTTGTGCTTTCTGTCACCATTTAGGACATCACTTCGAGGAGTGCCGCAAGAGGCTCGGACTCGGCCTATACTGCAGATCTTCTACCCAACGAATAAAGGATTTCCAGCGGGTCGCGGACCATAATGGTCGAGGAGCATCATGATCTCAGCAGTCAGTACCCCAGCAACCGTATCTTTCTGCCAGAGCCCCTGCACTTTAGCCCCAACTGGAGATTCAGATTGAGATTCAGATTAAGATTCAGATTCTGACTCAAATCCCTATGGCGATCACCTATAATTTCTTCCACCGCCCAGGGCATCACTATGATAAGTGCCGCAAGAGACTGAAGCTATACTTGTTTTGCAGATCGTCTGTCCATCAGTTCAAGGACTGCTCGGAGGCCGTTGATCGCAGTACCCAAGGATGAGCACCATGAGCATCAGGACTACAACAGAAGAACTCACCGCTCCAGGCAAAGCAGCTGTGTGGAGCATTGCTGTAGGGATCAGCCTACGTCAGGAAAGCTGAAGAAGTTGAAGTGATTCCAGTTTCGGAAGAAATACTGAAGACAAACTAAAGGCGGAAGACACTTCTTGCATGGTTGTAGAAGACCATGGATCATGAATTACATTCCTAGAATTTCTTGTAGCACCTAAAACTCATTGTTTCTAATTAAGATTTTGTTAGACTTCGTTTCTATTTTAAACCTTGGATCTTGTTCGAGATTATTTTGAGATAATGTTTTCTATTCTAATGATCTTGATCAAAACTCCGATTTCTATTCAAAGTTTTGCTTTTTTCGAGACTTTTTTTATGTTCACTACTAGATACCCTATTTTTATATTTACTGTGTATGACTTTGCCTCATATTTTGGTTTCTATTTGAGATTGTCTTCCCTAATCAGACTTTGTTGCTATTGGATATTTTATTTCCTATTCATGAATTTATTTCTTATTCGAAACCTTGTTTTTATTTAAAACCTTGTTTGAGTCTCGCACCTATTTGAGATTTCGTTTGAAGACTTCTCTTTTCTACTTTGAGATTTTGACCATTCCCTATGAGATTTCTTTCTATTTGTGATTTGTTCCTATTCAAGAATTTGTTTTTGTTCACGATATTGTTTGACCTTGCTTCCTATTCTGCTTGTTTCATACCCACAATTCGATACCTGTTTCCTATTCCCTAATTGATACTATGCTTTCTATTCACTATTCATTGTTTTGCTTCTTGTTCGAGATTTTCTATCCGAGAATTACTTTCCATCGACAACTTTGTATCCTATTGGAGATTTCGTTTTCCATTCGAGATCTGTTCGGGATTTTGTTGTATTTCGAGATTTTGTTGAACTCTGTTTCCGATGCGAGATTTGTTTCTTACTTCGAGATTTTGTTTCTATTCTATACTTTGCTTTTTGATCGCCAATCCGGGACCTTATTATCTATTTAAGATTTTGATTCCCTATATGAGGTTTTTGCCGATTGAGATTTCGGTTATTGTTCAAAACTTCGTTTCATGTTCAAGATCTGTTTATAAAACCTGCTTATTGTTTCTTAGTACCTAATAAAATCCCTTGTTTTCTAAAAGACAAATAACATCACCTTTTACCGTGACTCGGACTATTGAAACTCATTTTGAATTCTCTGAAACCCTTTGGTAATTCCAATAGATAACGTTGAGAGACTATTCGATGACCTACTAGGACGTGACAGTTGGGCGCTGTAGCCATTATCTGGATTACGGAGATTGAGGGTTCACTGCAGCCAGCAGCACACTGGCGAGGTATGAACTCTATGTTGAAGTGATTTTAGACATTCATAGGTTTTCGGGTATTATTGAGACTTTGTCCTAAATTCTTCATATTTTAATCTCTTGGGTTGCTTTGTTGATAATTGTTGGAAATAGATAAAGTTGATAGAACATTCAGTAATATATCATTATTTGAGTCATGGAACCGAAAGTCCACTGCAGCTAGATATACACTGGCGGGGAATGGATTTTTTAAGTGAAGTGAGGTCTTCTCATAGGACACAAGGCCGGGACAGAAAATCAAAGTCAAATCAATAAACTCATCAAAACTAGATAAAATATCAAATTATAAAATCAGGCGCATTGGACAAGACATGCGTATGGCAGAAAAATCAAAAGTGTAAAGTCCAACAAATAGGCGCATAGGTCACGTGGTCTCATGTGCCGTAGGCACGCCGGGTCAGGCTATGGAAAGAAGGTGCGTGGATACATAGAAAACCATGTGCTGGGACAATCTGGTGCACGATGCGTGTGGCACGGGACCACAGCTCACAGAGAACGGGCGTACATCGTACTGAGAACGAGCGCTAGTATGCGCATATGGCACGTACGGACAAAACTGCCTACGGTGCATGGAGTACGAAAGCACGGTGCACGGGCGTGCGACAAACGAATCACGCAGGCGCACTGTGAACGAAATGTGCAACACACGGGCGCGAGTCAAACGAATTGCGTAGGCGCACGATGCACAAAACGTGCAGCGTGCGTATGTGTAGCGTACGGGCGCATGAAAAACGAATCGTACAGGCGTGCGATGTGCAAAACACGCATCGTACGAGTGCACGGCGCACGGGGAGCGGATGCACGACGTGCGTCAAACGAATTGTGCCGACATGCGGCACGCGAAACGCACAGCATGCGGATGCACGGGTTGGCCGCCACATATATTATTTAATCTGCCTATCGTGGATGACAATATCTAGCTCCTATGTGTTATGTGTTATATGATTTATTTTCTGTCTCTATAAATCTATTCTGAGGAGAGAGAATCCTCATTTCTCCACTCCAGCAGAGCTCAGGCCTAGAGTTCTTCCCATTCTTTTCCTCCAAATTTATTAATCTAACCCTAACCCTGATTTTCGAGCAGAGCACCATGGCGAAGGAGGCGGCCTCCTCTCCCGGCGACTAGCCACTTCTTCAGCAGCGATAATGTTCAACTGAGGCTCGATTTCTCGACAGCTTGATGGCGACGACCTCCGCCGGATGCTAGATCGTGTATTCACGACGACGGTCTCTTTCCGATCGACGACCACGAGAGCTCATCTCAGCCGACAAGGCAATCATCAACACCTCGGCATTAGCGATCGAGGTGAACCAGTTCGAATCCTTTTCTCTGGGGATTGGAACTTTTCGATTCTTCAGTTCTTGACCATTAAATTCTTGTGTTCTAAATGAGGTCGATCGATCGAGTTCTTCTTATGGAGTAGCAGACGATCTGTTCGTATCGTTGATCATCAACTCCGAAAGTGTTAGACCGGATCAATCGAAGATTTTACTCCATTCTTGACAATTGAATCTAGTGGGTATCGATCTCCTTGTTGATTCGATCTAAGTTGTTATTGTGTATGTGTGGATGGATATTGAAAATGATGTTTCCCTCTGTTTTTGATTCTAGGAACGATCAGGAGGAAGTGTGAATTTAGTTGGTTGAGTTGGGAGTAGTAACACTTTTGGATCAAAATTGAACCATGAGTGGTAACTGCAGTATTGATCTTCTTTTCAATTTTTCTAGATCCAGAGAATGCAAATATCTCTAATATATTATTTTATTTGTAACGCTCTGCAAATGTTTGAAACAATGCCTCAATTGTGACTTGATTCATTTTTTTGGACTCAAAGTGATCGTGTCGGAGTCTCAAGACCGTGTCTACACATCAAATTGGACTCTCGCCCTTCAGGTACCATACTAATCCTCTGCAACGATTATTAAAACTTGTTATATCCTTTCTTAAATCATAGCCGTGTCCAGATTCCGTTCGCGTGTGTGCGTGTCGTCTTATTCGTATGTGTGCCTATCTCTGCCTTTGTTCGGCCATTCTTGCGTATCCCAGTATGGGTTAGCGTGTCCAATTTGGAGTATCGGGTGCGTTAAGCCGACCAGTTGTGTTTGACGTTGAAGTCAGTAGAGGTTGCCGACGGCAGGGAGGGGATGGACATAGCCATTATTTTTGAAATGGGGATCCCTAGTACACAAGTGTTGAAACTCCTATATTGTTGTGTTCGAATAGAATTTGTATATTTCTTATAGTAATCCTGTATAATTTTAATATGGTTTGAGTTGCTTGAGAATTCCTATAAACTACAAATGCTTAGTAGCTAGTTTATGAGATGTGGGCCCTCTGTAGGTGATTTCTGAGATTGCTCTTACTGCAAATGGTTGGTGATGGGGTTGGTGAGATAAATTGCAAATGTTAGCTGTGGATATTTAGCTTGACTTGGCATGCTTGGTCTAAGTTGAAGTAACAATAAGAGAATTATGGACTTAGTGTATCTTGCTTAATAGTGTTGGGAGATTAGTATTTGGTTATAAGTACCTTTATAGGTCGCTTCTTAATTAATCAAATTGTCTGCTATACAAATAGTTGGAAGTAAGTATCAGGTTAAGGAGAGATGGCTATATTTTCTAAGAACATATGCAAAGTAATTATATAATTTTGCTAATTGATAATATGAGATTTTATCTTAAATATTAGTTCTATTTTGAAGATTTGTGATACCTATATATAAATGATAGTTTATCTAGCTAGTTCTATAGGATTAGTTATGTGAGATCTAGAGATAGATACTAATTAACAGATTTGATTAACTGTACTTGACCAAATTGTACCTATTCAGGAGGATATACAGATCTACTTCCTATTCCCAATCACCCTGAGAAAAGCAAGTACATTCTATGGTTTATGTTCATTAACATTCATATCCTCTGCTTTTCTTGTGACACGTCATGATACGATATCATGTCCTCCTGTACTTTCATGTTCTTGTACTTGTAGTTAGGGAGGGGAAATACACTAGCTATGTGAATAAATCCAAGGATCAGAAATTCAGGTTGATAGCTTAGGCCTCACACCGTGCACGTAGGCCCTAAGCCGTACCCATTTCATGTGCTTATTCTTGTGCTTACCCCAGCCGGTCATATATGCTAGCTGTATTTCAAATATTGTGCACATGTCATGTCTTGTATTTCTGGTTCAGAATTTACTTCTTGTACTTTATTTTCTATACTTTCATGTTCTTTTCCTGTACTTTCATGTTCTTTTCTTGTACTTTATATTTCATGTTCTCCTATACTCTTTTTCATATCATGATGTTCTTGTTCAATACCTAGAATTGTACTTTACTACGCTTCTAACTGGATATGTTGCAGGTGTACTTGATGATACCGTTCCACCTTATGGGCCAGAGCCCGGGATCTTAGCTGAGCAGGATGGACCCATGACTTAGCTAGAGGTTACAGGTTTAGATTTGTTTAGCTTTACTTCTAGATGTTATATATTGAGAGTTCATAGTTGTATTTCATTCTTGTTACCAGATTTGTCTCTAGTACTTTTATGTATAAATTGTATTATGACTTGTGGATTATGGTAATTATTCTGGGACGGTTAGATGTTGTGATATTTACTTTCATGTTATTCTTGGAGTTATTCCTTAGATGTTTACAGCTTGCTACATTGAGTCTTCCATCTTAGGCTTGGCATGTCCGACTCGTATCTGAATAATTGGGAGCGGGTCGTGACATGAGTAATCTACGGTAACTCGATTATACGTGAAGGTATAATCGACATATACATGAGTACACTAGGAGATTTAATCACATAACCACTTCTACTCTCCTACCCCAATCAATACACAAGGATCCGATCATGATATGTTACATACACGATTATTATTTTCACATGGAGCACATGTTAGTACATGAAAGCATATGAATGACACGAATACAAGGAGTACACGATGCACAAGATAAAGTACATAAACATGGAATATCCGATGTACACGGTAAGGGATAACATCTTGTGACAAGATCCATATAGTATCAATCCGCGTTAACAATGTGGCAGCATCAAGTAAACTAGTCTAGAGCCGGTAATATAGATACTATCATGATGAAAACAATCAGAGAATGTGCTCGTCAGATATCATGAGCAACGACTGTATATCAGTATCTGATGTGGAGTCACAAAGACCTATTATAAAATTTTCAGGGTTACAGAGTGTTCTAGAGTAAGTAATATATTTAAATATGTTATTTACATGCTGCTAGGCCACTTCTAGGTCAGAGAAGTCAACTTGGTCAACCCTATGTCAATCTTGGTCTATTAGTCTAATTCTAGGATATTAGGACCTTGCTCTAACTATCTAGGCTATACAATTATTTTACTAAAAGGTAGTTAAAGCCACTAATATGTATATATATATATTCTACTATATATATTGTACTAAATATATAGTACAATATATATATATATATATATATATATATATATATATATATATATATATGGCAGTTAAGAGCAAAGTGGCTTCGTCCATAAGCACCTTCACCAATAAAATCATCTCCAAGATCATCGCGTACCGCATGTCCACTCTTCTTCCCAATATAATCTTCGAGGAGCAAAGCGGCTTCATCCCTGGGCGCAACATCACCGACAACATCCTTTTCGCTCAAGAAATGATAACTTGCATGAAATTTCCGTCCAAGAGAGGGAACGTCGCCATCAAACTCGACATGGAGAAAGCCTATGACCGGTTGGACTGGCAATTCATGATTTGGGTGTTTAGGGCTTTCGGGTTCTCTGAGATTTGGATTGACGTCATCTTCAGTTCCATAAGCAACTCTTAGTTCTCTACTGTCATCAACGGGCAAGCCGACGGCTTCTTTAAGTCTAGCCGCTGGTTTCGACAGGAAGACCCTCTATCCTCCACCATCTTTATCATCGTTGCAGAAGTACTAAGCAGAAACCTGAATACAATGCCAAATACCCCCAGATTCCACCATTATTATACTACCACTGGCTGCCCTTCAGTTACTGATCTGGCCTATGCCGATGACATCCTCATCTTCTCTTCCGGTGACATTGGGTAGGTGGAGGTGGTCAGCAGAACGCTCGAGAAATGCACCAGATGCTCTGGCCAATGAGTCAACACCGACAAAAGCATAATCTATACCCATCACAATGCTGACATGAACTAGTCAGCCACTCTCACCAACCTGGCCTCCTTCTCTATTGCTTACCCGCCGTTCTCATATTTTGGGTGTCCGCTGGTATATGATAAATCTAATTCGGGCATCTTCGAAGGACTAGTGAACAAAATAAAAAAATTAAGGGATGGCACAATGCAACCCCTTCTTCGGGCGGAAAGATGATTCTAATCAAATATGTCGTATCCTCCATCCCCATCTATACCCTGGCCGTCTGCCCCCCCCCGAAGAAGGTGTTATCATCGTTAGAATCCCTCTTTGCCAACTTCTTTTGGGGATACCTCGACGTAAGGATAGGCATCACAGCGCCAGCTGGGACACAATGGCCATACCAACCGATATGGGTAGACTTAGCTTCAGTAGATTAGCACACATCATTAACGCCTGCTCCATGAAGTTGTGGTGGAAGCTCCGATCATATAACTCCATATGGACTCGGTTCATGAAGGCCAGGTACTTCCAACACTCCCACCCTGCGACGACCGTCGCCAACAATCGATCCTCTGCATCGTGGCACCGTATCCTCCATGGCTAATACCTCGTCGAAACCTTAATCCTCATGTAGCTTGGCAATGGTCGCTCGTCGTTAAGACACGAGTGCTGGCTCGGCAATACGGTCATCTAGCTATCCTCGACCTCCTCCTCTAATTGTACGATTAGTGATTTATAGGACAACGACTTGGGGTGGAGGTGGGAAAGGATCAGTGATTGGCTGGGGCCGGTGGCGACGGCTAACCTTGCTGCCGCTGAGATGCAGCTCAGTGATCTCCCTGATACCTTGAGATGGTCTCCCACCTCTGGTGGTACTTTCATGATAGCCTCTGCCATGATCGTTGTAAGAGGCACTGCGTTCCGTCTATGTTGATCGTACCTTTTTGGCACTCCAACATCTCCAACAAATGGTCTATTCTGGTCTGGAGAGCCACCATAGAAAGCTACCTACCAACGACTCCCCCACCTCCATTGGCTTCAGCCTTGCCTCCAGATGCCATTGTTGCACCAAGCAGAAGCCACAAAACACATCTTGGTCTCCGACGACCTCACCACTAAGTTTTGGAACTGCCTTTTTTGCCGATGTGGACAGGTCCATTAGGCTGGAGGCCTCAACGATCTCCTCGCCAGCTGGGGCGTCTCTCACGGGTATCAGATTATCGCAACCGCCATAATATGGGTGCTCTGGAAGAACCAGAACAAATATAGATATGAAGGTCGCCAGTACAACCCCACACGACTGAACATGGAAGCCCTCCGACAAATTCTCAAAATTTGGAGGCGCTGCGCTCACTTCTCTGACTGTTTTTGGAACGCGCTGACATAGCCTAGGGCTCTAGCCTGGCACCTGTGGTTTCCTTTTGGCCTCTTCTTGTTTCTGTTCTCTCTTCGCGCTTGGTGCGTTTACTTGTATAGGCTTCTGCATTTTGCGCCTGATACCTCAATAAAGCTCCTTTCCTCTTATATATATGTATGTATGTATATATATATATATATATATATATATATATATATATATATATATATATATATATATATATATAAGCCCACTTTTCAATTTTATTATTATTTTATTTTGATTATGATTAACTTTTATGGTCATTAGGCATTGTACCTAAGCTCATAAGAGAGCTATTATCATATTATGGTCATTTGGCCCTTATATAGTTTATATAAGCATTGTTTAATTATTTTATAGCTTATAATAATTTTTAGAAATTTTTAGATATTTATTTATTAAGGTTTAATATTTTAATGACTGTCAAGATTTCACAATAAGTTTATTTGAGACTATTTTGAGATCCAGTATTTTATGTAGGCTCTAGTAGGTTATAAACATTTTCTATATTTTTTTGTAATTTTTAGATATTTATTTTATTAAGTTTTATATATTTGAAAGGCTTCCAATATTTATTATGAGGCCATTTGAGACTAATATGAGGTAAATTATTTTTATTTGTATTCTAGGAGATTGGATATATTTTCTATAATTTTCTAAAATTTTTAGAAATTTTTAGGATTTTATTTGAGTTTATTTGGCCTTATAATGATTTTTAAATCATTTTCTGTAATTAATTATCCAGTCATACCCAGTCAGCGCTGGCTGGGCCCACCCGTCATCCATTGTCGCCCAGTCAGCGGGTGCTGATTGTAATCGCACTATATATATATGTTTCCTGAACAGTAAACCCTAATTTAATTCTGGTCGATTTTGAGGAAACTTGTTCCAAGGAGACCCCCGACTTCCCGAGGCGATTGTGGACAACTCCGAGCTCTTTTTTGTGTGCCATTTTTTTATTGGATTCATATTAAGGTATAATATTCAAATATCTAATTTATTTTTATTATCTCTTAACCTTAATTTCTGTAAAATTCATAGAGTGTCGGTTGTCCGAAACTTGACACATTTTGGTGTTTTCGAGATTCCGGGAGGACCGAAAATCAAAATCATGAACCGTTTAAAATTTTGGAAAGCTAACATAGAGCTCTACGACATATATTTTTCTAGAAATTAATTCGTTCATCTAGTATTTTAGTTATTCTGTTGAACTCAGAATTGATCGGTGAATAACCATTTTGGTTACGATTAGCCATAACGGCAATATCTTTTGACCAAAATGTGAATTTAAGGCAAGATTGATTCCAGCGCACTCATGGCACTGAAATCTACCAAAGTGCACTTTCAAAACCTTGAGTTCACGACGTTTGACTAGATAGTCAATGGTACGTCTCGATTTGCATGCCATGGTTTCCAAAATTGGAAACATGACTTTTTATGGCCAAACTTGCATGTTTAGATTATATTCAGATTATTATTAGGTTAAATAAGGTTTTTAGGTAATTTATTTCAGAATTAATTATTATTAGATTAGTAACCCATTAGCCACTTATTCCATGAATTTAGAACTAGAACCTTAGAATTGACTTGTAGTTTACGTGCATGGTTCGTAGTACGATATATGTTATAGGTTGACAGCTTCTAGATCGACAATTCCCTCATCCTCGACTTGTGACTACGGTTTGCGCAGGGATTCAGGCAAGTGCACTTTCTGATTGCTTTTGATTCATAGTAGTCTTTCCATTTAATGTTTATACATATGCTCTTGCTTGTTGACACATTGTTACACGGATTAGTGTCTTGGATCTCTACATACTATATTTCGTGATTGTCTTGTTTTCGTGTTTCATGACTTGTTAGAGTCCATGAGTATTAGTCGGAAGGATAAATATCTTAGTAGACATGTGGACTACCCAGAACTATCATCCGTGTCTTCGTGGAGAATAGCAGCTGCCTACGACACGTACAGGATGCATGATTTATCTCCTTAGCCGTTCACATGTCGAAACTGATATTTCAAAACACATAGATAGTTGTCTTTTATTTGTTTCCTTGTTTTATTCACCGCTTGCCATGACATCATTTACTTTCTAGTTTTCATCTCACATATGTTATTTTTATGTCTTGTGAATTCTATTATGTTGTCGCATTGCCGTCGATTTGTGTGCTTGTTCCATTCCTGACTAGAAACTAACATTTTTCAGGTTAGATGTGGCTTCACTTAGCTTTAGGAGATACGGGTGTACTTGCAGGCAGAAACCTAAAAATTAGATAGATGTGGTATTATTTACATTAATTGTAAGAACCTTGTACTTTTTTTAAATATAAATATTATAAATGTTGTAATCAATTTAGAAATATGAATGAGAAATAAAGTTTATTTTGAGTATTTGTTTATTGCGGGCTTGACAGCGTTCTACCGCCGACTCTGCGGCATAGGCTGGCTTGGACACGCACTCGTATCTCGAAAAGCGGGTACAGATCGTGACAATATATATATATATAAATAATATATATATATATATATATATATATATATATATATATATATATATATATATATATATATTTATATTTAAATAAGGGTAAATTTTATTCTACGCAAATCATGGTATCGGTATTACAATACACTATTCTCACATCTCCCTCCCCAGTTAAGGGGCCATTACAGATACATCAAATTCTATGTTATGTAGAATTCCTACTGGCGGAGTAGCCAGTCCTTCAAAGATACGCCTGTTACGCTCCCTCCAGACATGCCAAACTGATGCTGCAAGTCTAACTCTAGCCATCTTGGCCCAACCAGGGTCCATACCTCAGCGGTCTCTGATCCAGCTGAGGATCCCCCGGATATCTCTGGCACTGCCAACTCCATCCAACAATTGCAAGCACTGCTCCTCCCAGATGTGCCAAGTCCACGGACACTCAAAGAATAGGTGGCCCATAGACTCTGCGTCACCCATACAGAGAACACACTTCGGGTTTAGAATCTGTATCCCAAACCTAATAAGTATGTTCTGAGTCATCAACCTGCCAAGAATGAGTCTATATGAACAAAGTTACATTTTACGAGCAATCTCCTTCGCCCAGATAAAGTCATACTCCTCAATCCTGTCATGTGGGGTTCGAACCAGATTATAGCAACTTTTAAAACTGAATATCCCAGACCCTCCAACCGAACTAGGATCAACCCAACTCGAGGAGGAACGCTCCCACCGGGAATCGATCACCTTACCTCTCGGGCCTCATGCATCTCTCTTAACCACTAGACTAGAGGTCATTTGATATATATATATATATATATATATATATATATATATATATATATATATATATATATATATATAGCCAAAAAAAAGATGAAGAGCTCTGCTAGGGTTTCCCCTATGGCGGCTACTACGCCTCCCCCCTGCCCCCAGATCCTCTTACGGGGGGGAGGGGGTTACGGTGGTTCAGAGGAAAGGGGACGAGCGGCCCCTCCTGACTGGAGGAGGCAGCACCAACGGGACCCCCCAGGTGGGGGGGTCGGACGACGGCAACAAAGGGACACCCTCAGGTGGTGAGGGGTCGGGAGGCGGCAGTGGGACCCCCCAGGGCGAGGGGGGTCAGGCGTCGGCAGAGGGACCCCCCAGGCGGAGGGTCGGGAGGCGGCAGCGGGCCCCCCCGGACGGGGGGGGAGGGGGGGGTCGGGCAGCCCGGGAGGATCCCACTCCGGCGGAGGGGGGTTAGACAGCGGGTTGGGGGTGAGAGCGGGGTCGAGCGCTGGTGATGATGGGACCGACCAAAGAGGGGGAGGGTCGGGGGCTTCGGCACAAGTATTCGAGTTCGGGTCGGGGACGGACAGCTCTGGAGATACAGACTGGCAGACGGTGGCGAGACGACGGGCTAGAGGGTGACGAGGGGCCCAGACCCAAGTCTCGGGTAGGGCAGGACCTGGGAATTATGGGAATCGACCATCGATAGGCACAGTTGATCCCCGTCTCGTGGGAGAGGTACGGTGCGTACTGTATCGGGATGGCGACCAAAGGCAACGGCGACAGAGAAGGTTAAGGGCATTCTATTGATGCCGATAGGAAAGTCCCGGGCTCTACGAGCCCACCAACCAGGACACACATTGAGGAGCAGAGGCCTCAGTCATGGAAGGAGGTATGCACGCCAGTGGAGACGAAAAGCCCGATGTCGATGGAATTTATCACACCGATGTCGGTTGGAGGAGGGCTCCGGGCATATTTCTCCGTCGAGAAAATAGCCGAGGTTTCAAAATTTTGGAATAACACTCTGGTGCTGTATGTGTTAGGGAACAAGCCATTTTATGGCTAAATCTAGGGGTATACGGAGCGAGTCTGGAGACCCAAAGGCAGCATAAAATTCTTCTCCAGGGAGAATGGGTTTTACTATGTCAAATTTGGTCTAGCAGAGGATGTGACCAGGATTATGCAGGGAGGGCCTTGGTCATTTGATGGGAGGCTCATCATATTGAAGGAGTGGACACCGGAGCTGAGATATGAGAAGGAGGTGCTGAATGCTATCCCCATCTGGATCTGATTCCCAGAGTTTCCAGTGAAGTATTGGAGCATCCCGCTCCTCATGAGACTTGACAGCCTCGTGGGGAAGCCAATCAAGGCGGACGAGGCCACTGCTTTCTGTACCAGATTGATATATGTCAGGGTCTTTGTGGAGATCAAGGTGGGCTCAGAACTACCGAGTATGCTTGAGTATCAGGTACCGTCCGGGGAGGTTCTGACATAGTCGGTAGAGTATGACTGGGTTCCTCCCATGTGCTCCTACTGTGAGTGCTTTGGGCACGCTACCAGTGCATGCAAATATAAGGGGAAGGAGGCCGCCAGGCCACCGGCGGCTCAGTGAAGGCACCCGAGATGGAGACGGCTCCCAGCCACTTACCTGGGAAGACGTCGCCAGACAGACATATGGAGGAGGACACGGTGATGGAGGTTGACAGGAGACTGGAGGCAGGATCACTGTAGAGACAAAAGAGTATGCAGGATGCGCTGGTCCCTTTCAGGCCACAGAGGACCATGGTGACCAGGGGTGTGAGCACGGCTGGCAGTGGTCAGATGGTTATGGAGGCTTCTCCGACGATCATGGTATACAGCAGCAGAAAAAGACATGCTCCGGCCACTCGGAAGGATGTCCCCTAGGTGCGGGACCTGGACGACCAGACTGAGGACAATCCTGACTGGGCTCTTACTCTTAGCAGGATTTAGGCACATCTTACCCCCTCCTCCATGGTGGATGCAGTCAGACGGATGAGACACTTTCCTCGAGTATTGATCCAGACGAGTTTCAGGGGACCCCTCATCTATTAATTAATGTCGGTCCTAGCATGGAACATTGGGAGGGTGTTCCATTGGGCGATGGAGAGAGATTGGAGGGGTTCTGAGGAGAGTCTCGTGTGATATTGCTATCCTGCTGGAGATGAAGATCAGAGGGGCTGCTATGCTCTCGCGTAGGACTCCGGCAAGCTGGGATCACATTCATAACTTAGATGTTTACGATATAGCAAGGATCTGGGTTAGGTGGAACCTAGGTAGCTGGGAGGGGGTGCAGATCCACAAATCAGAACAACTCATTGGCATTACTTTTGAGAACAAAAGTGGGTTCTGTTTCATCCTGGGTGTTGTATATGGGCACGATGACCGGAGACTCCGGGAGGCCTTGTGGAAGGACATAGTACACCTGGGTCTTGCGACGGATAACATTCATCTTCCTCTGCTTATCATGGAGGACTTCAATGCTATGCTGCTTCGCCAAGAGAATGTGGAAGGTCGTCCTGTTCCGGATTCAATCTTATATGACTTCCAGAGATGTCTGCTTATATCAGGGATGCGGGGGCTGGAGAGAGCTGGACATATCTGGACCTGGCACATAAGGCTACGCACAATCGAATTGCTTGTCAGTTGAATTGGGCCTTGGGCAATAATGAATGGTTCCGGTGCTTTCCTAATTCGGTGGCGGAAGGTCTTGCGGCTGGTACCCACGACCATTCTCCTATCCGTGTTGGCCTCTGTGAGAGATACACTATGTGGTCGAGGCTGTTTTGGTATAACAATAGCTGCTATCTGTCGGCTGGATATGAGGAGGTGGTTACGGGGGAGATGCAACACTTTCGGGAAGGCACGGCTCAGTTTCGTATGGTACATAACTCAAGCAGATCAAGCGAGCACTCAGGGGTTGGGTGAAGACGAGACCACGATCTTCTCCGGCGAATAAGAAAGCCGAGCTTTGGGACACTCAGGTGGCTCTACAAGATGACATTCTGAATTGGAAGTTGGCGGCTAGGAAGAAGATCCTGATTGAGGAGGTCAGCATCATGAGACTGCAGGAGGAGATTAGTGCGGCACAGAGGGCTAAACGTACCTGGCTTAAAGATGGAGACCGCTGCACCAAATTCTTCAATAATATGATCCGCACTCGTCAGCACCGGAACAACATCCCCAGACTTCTGAATGACGAGAGACGTCTAGTAGGGGACCCGGTGGAGATTCAGGAGGAGGCCGTCAGATTTTACACTGACTTATACCAGCAGACGGATTACACTAGCACGTTTCCAGCCCTTATCACGAAGAGGCTGGTGTCCCACCATGGGAATAGCCTGCTTTTGGCCTCTGTGATGTTGGAGGAGGTGGAAGACATTGTGATGAAGGCTAATCCAAACAAAGCTCCTGTGTCTGATGGCTTCTCTTCAGGGTTCTTTAAGCGACACTGGGGTGTGCTTAAGGCCCCTATTCTGGAGGCGATACATGGGTTCTTCATGGAGGACAGGCTTCTAAAGGAGATGAACCACACTTTCTTGACGCTGGTTCCTAAGAAGGAGGGCACGACCTCGCTCGCAGATTTTCGACCTATTGCTTGCTGTAACTTTCTTTATAATATTATCACTCATCTTATGTGCAGGCATATGGAGGGAATTATGTAGGGATTGGTGTCCCAGAATCAAGCAGCGTTTATTAAGGACCGATCGATAGCGGAGCACAGCCTGCTTGCCCATAAAATGGTGAGAGAGTTCAGCAAACCTGGGGGAATGAAGGCTTGTGTGAAGCTTGACCTACGGAAAGCCTATGATACGGTCAACCGGGACTTCCTGTGTCACTTGATGCTCGCCATGGAGTTTGACGAGAGGTAGGTTACGAGGGTGAGGGAGTGCATTTGCTCCCCTACTTTCTCAATCCTCATCCAGGGCATGCCACATAGCTACTTCAGGAGCAAGAGAGGGTTGAGTCAGGGTGACCCCTCTCACCGTATTTGTTTGCCTTGGTGATGGAGTACTTCACATGTATGATTGATACGACGGTACATAGCAAGGGGATCGTCCCCCTTTTCCGATTGGTGAGACCGGTGGTCTCTCATCTGATCTATGCTGATATCTTATTGGTGCTCCTCCAGTCTGCCATGCAGGGCATGAGAGCGCTCTCTGATATTATGAAGGAGTTCGGGCGGCTATCTAGGCTTCAGTTAAACAGGAAAAAAAGCAGAGTCTACTTCAGTTCCCGGTATACACTCCAGGAGGAGAGAGCCTTCGCTCTGGGTGTAGAAAAATACGAGCTCCCAGTGAAATACCTATGGGTCCCACTGACGGTCAACTACGCCAGAGAGCAGGATCATCACAGCTTGGTAGATTTTGTTCAGAGGAGAGTGGAAGGCTGGCAGGCTGCGGATCTATCATTTAGAGGAAGAATTGAGTTGGTGAGATCGGTTATTGTTGGCATCACGATGTTCTGGCTCCAGTTTATCCAGATCCCAACGACTACTATTCGGAAAGTGGAGTACATCTGTGCTGACTTCATCTGGAGGGAAGGGATGCATGCGATCTCCTGGGTCTAGTTATGTCGTCCTCGGGAGGAAGGTGGAGTGGGGCTGAGGCCTCTACATGCGGTCAGAAAGGCAGCCTGTGTGAAGATGGCCTGGAGATTCCTCAAGGGAGGGCGCTTTGGACAGAATAGATGGCGAACAGATACCTTAGATGGGCTAACTTCTGGGCCTGCAGGATAGACAATAATTTCTCGATCACGTTTAAGGCCATTCTGAGGTGTCGGCCGGTGCTTAAGACCACTATCTGCAGGAACATGAAAGATGGGACGACCACTGATCTCTGGCTTGATCCTTGGTTGGGTTCCAGATCCTTGCTAGAGATTTTAGGAGGACAGCTGGATAGAGAGGCGGGCAGGGGGCTCACGTGTATTCAGATCATCAGAGATGGGGTATGGAGGCCAGAAGGATATCCTTATGTAGCTCAGCTTGCTGAGGAGATACGCCTTATTACTATTGACGATAGCCAGCATGCGGATTCCTGGAGCTGGGTCGGCCCAGGTTCGGGGGGAGGGTCAGGTCTGTTCTACTTTCGTAGCTGCTATGACTTGGTTCGGACTAACCACGATCGGGCTGAGGAGGTGGACTTCATTTGGGTAAGGAAATTGCCCAAAAAATGTAACTATGTGCCTACCGACTTCTCCGGGACAGACTGATGACGAGAGACAGAATCCTTAGGTTTGGGATGCAGATCCCAGATGCCAAGTGTGTGCTATGTAATGAGGAGGACGAATCTATGGGGCATCTCTTCTTTGTATGCCCGACGACTTGGCCCATTTGGACTGAGCAGTGCGTGCAGCTGAGAGGAGGAGTTGGTGTGGATAGAGACATAAAGAGCATTCTTAGTTGGATCCGAGATCACAGAGACCGGGATCCGAGGTGGGCCAGAAGCGCCAGAGTTTGCCTCGCCGCTTCCGTTTGGCACATCTGAAAGGAGCTGAACAGACATATTTTCGAAGGCTTGACTACCCCTCCTATTGGAATTCTACATAACATAGAATTCGATGTATCAGTAATGGCCCCATAACCTTAAAATTTGGGGCATGAGAATTTGTGATATTAGTGTATTGTAATACCTTTTTCGCTATGTACGAGGAATAAATTCACCCTTATTCCAAAAAAAGTAGTTATATAAATGTTACCTTTATTCTATATTGGACTGAACATTACATTTCAGGGCAAACATAAAGCTATGGGACATAATACTAATAGATGGAACTGAAATCTATATATAATTGCTAAAACAAATAAAATCATGACTGAAATCTAGATATACACAATGGGACTTCTATATGTTAAACAAGGCTGAGACATCTATGATAATTGGACTGATATTGGGTGAATATAGGGACTGCCTATTATAATGATAAAAAGGAACTGGTACATACAGGTAGTAGGGGCTGAACTCAAGGATATATATAAGGTCTGCACATTAGGACATGTACCTACTCTAACAGGGATAGGACAGATAACATGGAGGAGTGAACAACATTATGTTAATTGATACAAGGGAGTCAAAACTGAAAAGGAGAATTAAGGACTGCAACTATTGATATGTAAAGTGAACACATACTAAATAATGAGAACTGGACAATCTAATTTCCCCTCAATCATAAACCCTTGATTGATACCCATAGGATACCAATGTGGGACTGAACTCAGGAATCATATGGACAACATATGAAGATACAATGGAATCAACATAATTGGACTGATCCATACTAAAATAGGACAAAAAAAATGGTATATTCGACTGAACAAGTGATATCTTGGACTGAACAAGTGATATCTGGGGACTGATACTGGTATGGACTGATACTTGCCAAAACTCAGGTGGACTGGACTTAGAGCTAAACAGGACATGGACTTATCATCTAAGGTATCCATGCTTTAACCATCTATAGAACAAGGATGGGCAGGTGATCAATAGGACTAATACAACTAATGCTAATGGACTGCGCACATCAGGAATGAACAAGACTGATCAACAAAAGGAAAATGTGGCTGAATCAAAGTAAACTAGACTAAATAAAATAGGGTAGGACTGCACAGTCATTACATGTTTCGAGCCAACGCCCTCAATTCCACAGGACTAATATATGCATATGGGACAGCAGTTGCATAACAATGTAGGCCTACTACTAGTTAGTGAGAGTAAGGAATTGAACCATATATAACTAGGGATTGAGCAAGGTAATGCTACTCAAGGACTGATACAATACATAAGGGTGCAAGACTAAATTAAAGGTAGGAGAATGATACAATTCGATGGTAAGGGGACTGAAACATTTGGGCAAGGTTGATCATATATGATTTGCACTAAATCATAAACAAACAGGGATAGACATTTAAAGATATGGGCTGACACAACATCCTAATGCCTGAACTTATTATGATTGGTCTGAACCAAGGTTATAAGACAGAACAATGTGGACTGAACCTTAATCCACACTCACTCGAGCCTCTCACCTTATTTTTTTACTGAACATAAGTCCAAAAGGACTGAATCTGGAACTCTCCCAATCTTAACTGCTAAATGAACAGGGAAACATAGATAATGGACTGACATCATTACAGTGGACAGAATATTAAGATGGATAAAACACAAAGACTGGACAGATAATATGGACTGAACATCAAGCATAATGTGGACTGGACAGTGAACTTGGGGCTGAATATGATTAGCAACTTGAGGACTGAATACATTATATGGAATGATACATTCATCCCAAGGACTGAAACAGTACACAGTGGACTGAACTCAATAACAAGCTTTTACCCTCCCACATGACACAACCCCAAATCCATATTTAATCTATCAAACCCACTCTAATTCACTAGCTAAACATACCAAAGATAACTTATAGTAATTGCAAACCCAAAACAACCCAAACAATAGATAGCTCCGAACGTGGGGCTTTTGGTCACAAGGAATATGACAACGAGGAGGCAAAAAATAAGACGAACACAAACATCAGGCAGTGCCTTCGCCAGGTTGCAAATGGGTACTTCACGACGGCTGGGAAGGTCTTGTTCTCCTTTGGGGTCGCTTCTTATAATGAAGATACCATAAAGGCGTTGGAGGCTAAACACCCTTAGAAGCCACCTCCTTCCAAATTGAGTACCATATTTTCTGAAGCTACCCTCGTGGTAGAGGCTGATACTGTTCTCGGGTGTGTTAAATCGATTCCTCTTAATGAATGTATTTACACTAATTAAAAGGAAAATTTGAGGTTTAGAGAGCTCGGACCAATTGGAAGATAGATTCCTAATGCAAAATCCCTAGATTTAGATCTCCATCAAGCTCCAAGTCTCCCAATGCTCCAAATGCTCCCAAGCTCGCCAATAGAGCATTCGCCTCTCCAAGGGGAAGATAATGAAACTAATTTGAGAAAGTTTGGAGACAATTTGAGTGTAGGATGGAAATTAGAGAAGAACTCATAAATTTGGGTTAGGATTTCATTGGAAAGAGGAGGAAGAAGAAGTGATGCTATAAATAAAGGGGGTGAATAGTGGCCGGCCATCTAAGGTGTTAGGCTAGGGTTGGTATAGAGGGAAAGCCTAGAAGGCCCGTTCTAAGTTGTCATGACAAGTTTTAAGTAGAAAGGCCCATTCTAACTTAGTGTTTTAGCCTATAAGTTCTAATGACTAATTAGTCTAACTAGAGAGTAACCACCGGAGGGAAATGGGTTTGATTAGATGCCTAATCTCACTAGTCATGGTACACTAGAGTCATGGCTAACATCTAAATAAAATGGCTCAAGTTTACCAAATAATATCACTAACACAATTAAATACATTTAAATAATATAATTATTCAACTCACATAAAAGTAAAAAATACTCTCATTTTAGAATGTGGTAGTGACAACGCACATGCCTAGGGTGTGTCATTCAATCGAGTTTCCATGTACTATTTATTTGCGAATGGCACATGAGATCCATTAGTTTACTTTTCTGGTTCAAATTGACTAGAAAATCTATTCGGACCCTACCTACCTGTTACGCCCTATCACCGGAATACGGGGACAGACATGGCCAGCTATACCGTATAAGGTACGAAGACGTCACACAGCAGTCACAGCTGTCAAAAGACAAGAGGTGTATACTATAGTCAAGTCACCTAGGGTCAACATCACATCTATGGCTCAATCATTCAAAACAAGAAACAACAATTAATAAAAATATAAGATAAAATAGTTAGGTGTCCCCGACGCTTCATCAAAATGATCATAAGGAACTAGATTTATAAGTTAGCTAGTCCAGAGAGTCATAGGTATAATCATATTCAGCTGTAGTCTGATTTAATTACAATTACGCATGAAAACTAAATATCCAGAATAACCGGCTAAACAGATGCTGGTGGCTAAACACCATAACAAAACTGATGATACTAGAGTGGTGGAGAAGAAACCCACTCGAGTCCTTCGACGACCATGCTCCTATTATGCACCATTATTGTCAGGGAAGAAGACTGGATCCTCATGCTCTGCTACGAGATCTGGCCAAACAAAACCAGCTGGGTCAGCCCTGAATAGCAAGTACCACAAGGAAACACATAAGAGCGAGACAAAACCCAAACATAATAATAATAAGATTTGGCATATGAGTTATAGGCTTATAACGTATCACAACCAAACAAGAACAAAAGTGCCAATATCGTACTGAGATAAGATATATCCTATAACTATGGTCAAGTTATGGACTCCTGGTCATAACTTCAATCCATAGCCTGTCATAGCATGATAGCCCAACCCAACAACCAAACAAGGACATAAGTTGGACCATGCACCATGACAGTCCATGTTCCTCGACAGCTAACATAAGATTCAGATCACAAGTAAGTCATTTTACTAGAGGCCAATCATTCTTACGGCTTTCTATATTTGACGGGGTTATCCCCACAATGTTTTTTATAGGAATCACAGATCGTGTCATTTCCAGAAGGGCTAGCCAATCCATTCTACAACGCATAGTACATTGATTATGCACCGGTCCCCCCGAAAGACTATCATGCAGAACATATATATATATAACTCATAGCATAAAGGAATCAGATATTGCCTTCCACTATAGGCAAATTAAACAATATCTGTGGTGGCCAACCCCACAAGTCAGGACGGGACCTGGGGGGGCTAGTATAACACGATCTCAAGATTCTTTCCCTCCAAATGCATCTACTAGATTGAGTTGCTTAGTTAGATCCTATGTTGGTCTTGGATTCACGTGTCGTGGTCACATAATCATCCCCTTAGATGTCGTACATTACTACAGGTACCCTAAGTATGAATCCATACTGGCTCATAGAGTCCCATATATGGATCCATTCTTAGTGTAATGCATCAATCAAACAACACCACGTCATTGTTATTAACCATTCATCATTTATGTGCTGGAAACTTTGAATGTACTAATATATAGCGTGTAGGATCGCTTAATACGTAGGATAACACATCTGTGCACACATATATTATACCTCAGAACACACATAGGATATACCAGCATATTCACAGGTAGTCAGGTCAGGAATATAGGCAATTCAAATAGTCATATGGTAGCTACTAAGCACATAGGTCATTTGGGCACATGGGCGCATGGGTCAAACATGTTTTAGGCACATAGATGCATAGAAAACCATGCGCCGGGATGCACACGGCACGTGGTGCGTGGACACACAATGTGAAGGCACACGAGGTGCATGGTGCTTGGATGCACAATGTGCAGGTGCGCAGGCACGCGGTATGCGAAGACATACTACAGGCGGGCACGAGAGGCATGCGGCACGCGACGCGCATGGACAAAACTGCCCGCGGCACGCACCGCACGCGTGGTGCACGACACGCGGCATGTATGGACAAAATTTCCTACAGTGCGTAGGGCGCGAATGCATGGCTCGCAGGCGCACGGGCGCGCGCGGGAGGATCACCGTCCCAAATAGCAAGCTTTTGGCCATGGAGTTCTCAAAATTTCCAATGTCCATAACTTGAGCTATAGAACTCGAAATCGAATGAAATAAAAGCTAAAATTGAATAGAATCAGATTCTCTACAACATTGAATAATTAGTTTTTTGAAAAAACAAGTTAGATTAATCAAAACCACAAAAACCTATAAATCATAGTTTTGAAAACTCAGATCTACATCAAAATAGCCACTAAAACCGAAAACTCCAAGAACTAAAATTGTAAAGAATGAAGAGATGAACAATCTAGACGAATAATATAAAAAATAATAATAAGTGAAAAATGTAAGTGGTCTCTCCATTTAGTACAAGATGTACTTGCCTAAGAGTTGTTGAGAAAAATAAGTGAGGCTTAATGAGGAGAGAGAGTGTGGAAGAGAATATTTATAGTGGGTGGGTTGGCTCATAAAATCCCTAATCCTAGCATGCCCTAACCATGTGACTTATATGAAATATTAATTGCTATATCCTGCAACTAGTAAATTAATTAATTAAATAAAACACTAATTACAACATGGTCCAGTAATCCAATCATCAAAGCAGTGAACCATGCCTACAACCAAACAATGAAAATGGGTGGCACACTACTCAATAACGAGATACTGTTCCATGCTAACTAATTAATTAACTAAAATCTTAATCACAACATTGTCCAGAAATCCTATCATCGAAGTAGTGAATCACGTCTACAACTAAACAAGGACAAGGGGTGGCACACTATTTTGTGACGAGATACTGTTCCATGCCATAATCAGGTACAAAATACAGGATCACAGGTGCACATGTACAAATACCAGATACCATATATACGAAACATATAGGCACTTACGTATTGGAAACGAAGAGTAACACTAGCCACCACACTTGTTAGGTCCTATCTAAGATTGCCAAAATTGATTAGATATATATATATATATATATATATATATATATATATATATATATATATATATATATATATATATATATATATATATAATTAAATTTTAGTGATTAAATTGCAGCCATGTGCATTAAATTATCTATCTTTGACTTGGTCAAACAATCCACCCAATAAGGAAACACATTACCATATTAATCCTTTGGAGGGTCAAATCCTAACTAAATTAGTCCAAACCAAAGTACACATCTCATACTGGTGAATGAAAAAATCCACTCGCATAAATCGACACTAAGTAATTTAGTGAAGCATGCAGATTAACATAGGTGATCTTTCTATTTTGCCTTAGGATCAGATTTGTGGCATATTGTGAAAGCAGGAAAACATGTAAGTATGTTATACTTGAACGCATAAGCGAAACAAGAAAACATATACATCGCGTCGCTTTGCAGCAACTCCTTATCAACCCAATGCACTTACCCATGCGCTGATGCAAGGTGAATACTTTCCATCCTTTTCTGTCATGTTAAAGGTAACATTTTACTATAAGGATGTCAGGATCTGTGTTTTGCACCAAACATAATGTCAGCCCACTGGCACATATCTATATGAAGGTTACTGGCAACATGCATATCGCTATTTAGGATAATATTCATGGATAGACGACTAACACATATGGATTGCTAGCCCCACCGAAGGCATTATCTAGACCGTATTACGATCGTACTCACCAATTGGGTCTTAAACCCAACTAGTGGTCCCGTAAGGTCCCGTATCGATCCTTTGACACGGTAAATTTCTAATGTTCCTCCTAGGTCAAACGGTCCCGGTACTCCGACAACCTCTTTTGAGAAACCCAACATCTTGTACATGTAGAACCCTAAAGGGAAGGTAAATAGGGAAAAAATAACTAGAGCACAAGAAGCAATATACGACAAATAAAAGTAAAAAGTAGGAAGATCAAACACAAGATGTATCCTGGTATCCTCGCTTGAGGCAATCAAGTCCCGAAACTCTCTCCGGCTTAAATCCACTATTTAATCAAATAGTACACACGAGTTTGAATCTGAAGAACTCACCAACTTCAACACGAGTTTGGAACCGAAGACTCGCCAACTTCAACACACGAGTTTTCTTACGAAGGCTCGCCAACTTCAAACAAATGAGAAGAGAACTTGTTGATCTTCTAACACGTGAAGATCGAAAAATACAACTCTTAAATACTCTAGCACTTTGGGAGAGGATGACAATTAAAAGCTTGGTAGAGTATTAATGGTGGAGCTCTTGGTTGTTTAAAAAATTTATGGCAAGAGTTGGTGAAGGCTTAATGAGAGAGAAAGCTTTCTTTTATAGAGAAACCAAGAGTGGGGGGCATTTAATGCTCTGGATACAGACAGACCAGCATACCGTCGGTATGCAGCGGCATACCGTCGGTATACCGGTCAAATAGTAACGGTCATATTAATGATCGTTTGAGAGCATTAAATGTGGCCATTAATGCTAGTCAGAGCAATTCAAAAATCAAATATTTGTAACCCGGTATGCCGTCGGTATGCCGCGGCATACCGTCGTTATACCGACGTTTTATCACAGAACGTTTTTGTGGTCCACTAAGCGGTATACCGCCGGTATGCCGGAGCGTACCATCGGTATGTCGGAGCATACCGTCGGTATGCCGACAATTTGTTACAGCAAGTTTGTGGGTGATAAAAATTGTATACCGTCGGTATGCCGGAGCATACCGCCGGTATGCCGACAATTTGTCACAGCAACTTTGTGGACGATAAAAATGGTATACCGCCGGTATGCCGGAGCATACCGCCGGTATGCCGACAATTTGTCACAACAGCTTTGTGGACGATAAAAACGGTATATCGCTGGTATGTTGGAGCATACTGCCGGTATGCCGCTCTGTAAGAAATTGATTTTTGACTTATGCTTTTACTTTCTCATCCATCCTTAAGTGTTTACAGATATACCTAGACTTTGTACAGACTTGAAGACTCTAAGCAGGACGAAGCCGTCTTATGCAAGGAGTGTCGGTATCTGCTTCAGTCTTCAATGCAAAGGATGGTAGCACTTGAAAGGAAAGACTTTATGTAGTAGAGCTTCTAAGAAGATATGAATCTGAAGACAGAGAAAACTCAACTACGAAAATGCTGTTAATATATCAAAATAAAATGTGCCAACAATCTCCCCAATTTTGATAATTGACAAAATAGGGAGATAGCATCTTTAGAGAGTAACTCCCCCATAGGTAGACAACTCCCCCTCAATACGTTTTCACCCCATTTGTCACTTAGTCAAAGATAGAAAAAAACAAAAATAAAATATAGCAATAATATGGACAAGAACATAGAATAAAAAGCATGTATTGATATATGGAAGTTAGAGATTAATACATGTAAGACACTCATACTACATAAGACAATTTAAAGGACTCTCTTCTACGAGAGTTTAGCAACATGAGAAAGACACAAACCAAGTCCCCGTAGGACTGCAAACTACTAGAACCAACCAAACATAGGTCCCCGAAGGACCGCAAAAGACAGAATAACAACAATCACACAAAACTAAGACACTCATTATTCGACACCACCATCAAAAGGAAGCCACCCCTACTCGTCAGCCGGATCGTCCCCACCATCCTGAGCCTGGTGAAAAGTGCCATAAGGATCAATGTCGTTCGGGTACATGAACCCATAGGCATTGGGATCGGAAAAGCACGAGCCCTGGTACATTGGATCAAGAAGATTCAGATCCAGAAACATGTCCCGGTCCTGAATAGTGCGCTGAATTAAATAGGCTGGGTCATGGAAGCAGGACTGAATCAGAGCGCCAAGGCCATGAGTGTGAGCCCTCATCTGTTCCTCTGCCTGCGCCATATGCATGTTGAAATGCAGCTGAGTCAGCTGTATGTAGTGGCCGAAGGCAGGAGAAGTAGATGCGGGAGCAGCAGGAGTGGAAGCTGGTGGCTCTTGGAAAGAGGAAGAACGCGAAGTGGAGGCACCACTAGCGGTACGGGAAATAGCGAGGTAGGATGGGACGTCGTCCGAGGAGCAAAGGGAGAGATCGACTTGCTTGGCTTCCAGAATGAGAGTGATGAAGGAGCCGTAATTAAGGTTCTGCTTCCCCGCTGGCATGACGCCTTTGAAGGCATGAAGGAGAGTCTTGGGAAAAGAGAAGGACTTCCTTACATAGAGATAGTACATGCACACCAGGGCGTCGCCGATAATGGCGTCATAGTTGCCGTCCTTTGGGTAAAGTGTATGGCACACGATCCGATGGAGCTCGTAATAGAACGGCTCCAGCTGTGCGGAGAGGGCCGGGATAGCAGGAGGGTTGGAGCCCTTACAAATGACCTGGCAGAACTAGTCGAAGGGGGACGCCGCCGAGGAGTGAAGAGCAGCCAAGGATGGCAGAGCTTCGCCTTTGTCCGGGATGCCGAGGATGTTGCCGATGTCCCGAGACGTGAGAAAAAAATAACGATCATTGACCATCGACTGTATGGCACCGTGCTCGTCGTCCGGGACCAAGTTGTAATAGAAGAGACGGACGGTGGCGAGGTAGACGGGTATTTAACGCCGAAGGAGGCAAGATAGTCCGACATCGTTGAATAGAGAGACATGGCCGGGGAAGAGATTCCAATTGATTGCTCGGCCCTTGAACACGTTATGGTGGACGAAGTATTGAAACCAAGTCACGGCCGCCAAGGAGGAGGTAAGGACCCGCTAATCATATCCGTGAGGGAGAGCCACGAGAGTGAAGGGATTGAAGAAGGTGGAGGAGGAGCGGGGACGCTTCGGATTGGCCATGGAGGAAGGAAGAAAATAGGAGGAGAAAGTTAGGGTTTTGTGGTGAGAAGTATAGGAAGAAGAAGAAAAAAATAGGGTTTTAAAGGGAAGGAGGGAGGTGAACGGTTGAGGAGTTGGGAATGGAAGGGTTGGGTTGGAAATGAAGGATATAAATGAGGAGTTATGGGGAAGTGGAGGGGATGGGTAGTTAATGTGATTGGAAGTTAGGGTATGGGGAAGAGGTGAATAATAAAGGAGGAAGTAATGGGTGGGAAGGGAATTAATGAGGGGAAGAAGGAATAAAGTGGAAAAGAAGAAAGGTGGGCCCAGATTTTGAAATAGAATAGCTGTCCGCCGCGAACTGGCATACCATTGGTATGCCGACGTATGCCGACAGTATGCCGAGTTTTCAAATAGAACCTCAATCTGAATCAAAAATGGCATGCCGTCGGTATACCGCCGTATACCGTCGGTGTGCCGGCCAAGAAGATTTATGGGTCAAAAGATAAAATGCCTAATTCTTGGCAAAGAAAAGTGAAGCGATCTTCCGGGAGCAGTTTGGTGAAAATATCGGCTAACTGATAAGTAGTGTCAATAAATTCAAGACGAATATCCCCCTTTTGTTGATGGTCACGAAGAAAATGATGTCTAATTTCAATGTGTTTCGTGCGTGAGTGACAAATCGGGTTTTTCGTGAGATTGATAGAGCCAGTGTTATTACATTTAATAGGGGTACAAGTATGAGAAATACCATAATCTATAAGTGTTTGTGACATCCAAAGAATTTGTGCACAACAGCAACCGGCCGTAATATATTCTGCCTCAGTGGTTAAAAGAGCAACAAAATTTTATTTCTTACTAAACCACGATACCAAGGATTTTCCAAGGAATTGGCATGTGCCGCTAGTACTTTTTCGGTCAATCTTGCATCCGACAAAATCTGCATCCGAGAAGCCATGAAGCTCGAAGGATGAAGATTTCGGATACCAAAGGCCCATGTTCACGGTACTTTTGAGATATCGAAAAATACGCTTTACGGCACATAAGTGCGATTTCTTTGGATTTGCTTGATAACGTACACAAAGACATACACTAAACATGATATCAGGACGGCTAGCAGTGAGATAAAGTAGACTACCATTCATACCTCGATACTTACGGATGTCAATCGATGTGCCATCTTCATCATGGTCAAGCTTTGTCGTTGTTGCCATAGGAGTCCTCATTGATTTGGATGAGTCAAGTTCGAAGCGTTTGAGGAGATCCTTTGTATATCTTGCTTAATTGATGAAGGTCCCTTTGGGTCCTTGTTTGATTTGTAATCCCAAAAAGAATGATAGCTCACCCATCATACTCATTTCAAATTCTTCCTGCATAACTTTAGCAAATTTTACACAAAGTGTGTTGTTAGTAGAACCAAAAATATTATCATCGACATAAATTTGAACCAATAAGAGAGTGCCATTATGGGATTTGATAAAAAGTGTTGTGTCGACTTTTCCCTTTGAAAAATTATGTGAAACAAGAAAGGAGCTAAGGCGCTCATACCACGCACGGGGAGCTTGTTTGAGGCCACAAAGGGCTTTGTGGAGTTTGGACACGTGATTCAAAAATTGAAAATCTTCAAAATCGGGAGGTTGTTTAACATAAACTTCCTCTTTAATAATACCATTCAGAAAAGCACTCTTAACATACATTTAAAAGAGCTTAAAATCATTAAAACAAGCAAAAGCACAAAGCATACGAATGGATTCAAGACGTGCAACTGGAGCATAGGTTTCGTCATAGTCAATGCCTTCCTCTTGGTTATAGCCTTGAGCAACCAATCGGGCCTTGTTACGAGTCACTAAGCCATCTTCATTAAGTTTGTTTCGAAATACCCATTTTGTTCCAATAATGGGGTGATTGCTAGGTTTTGGGACAAGTTCCCAAACCTTGTTTCACTGAAATTGATTTAACTCCTCTTGCATCGCTATCATCCAAAATTTATCAAGAAAAGCATTATTAACATTTTTAGGCTCTATTTGAGAGATAAAAGCCACGTTTGCACAAAGATCACGAGTGGATGATCTAGTGCTAATACTGGAGAAAGGATCCCCAATGATAAGTTCCTTAGGATGATTGGTGACAAATCTCTATTCTTTTTTTGAGGAGGCTCGAGAGGAGGAGACTCTTTTAATGGAGTCACAACTTCATTGTTAGATAAAGAAGGACGATCTTCAATAGAGGAGTTCTCCAACCCGAACGAGATGTCATCAATATCTTCGGAAGAGGAGAATATAGAAGAGTTAAGTTCATTAAAAGAGACATTGATTGACTCTTCGATAGCAAGACTTCTTTTATTAAAAACACGAAAACCTTTACTATGAGTAGAGTATCCAAGGAATATTCCTTCATAGGCTTTTTCTTCAAACTTGCCTAGGTTATCCTTGGTATTCAAAATAAAATAATTACAACCAAAAACTTTAAAATATTCAATAGAGGGAATTTTGTCAAACCAAAGCTCATAAGGAGTCTTCTTAGAAATAGGGCTAATCAAGACTCTATTTATAACATGACATGCCGTATTAACGGCTTCCGCCCAAAAATATTGGGGGAGCTTATATTGATTTAACATTACCCGAGCCATATCGCCAAGGGTTCTATTCTTTCTCTCTACAACACCATTTTGTTGAGGAGTTCGCGGACAAGCAAAATCATGTCCAAAACTATTCTTTTCACAAAATCTTTTGAAATCGATATTGTCAAATTCTCCTCCATGATCACTTCTAATCTTGTTAATAGAAAAACCTTTCTTATTTTGAACACGTTTACAAAAAGCAACAAATTCACGAAAAGTATCACTTTTGCAAGCAAGAAAAATAATCCAAGTAAATCTCGAAAAATTATCAACCAAAACAAAAGCATAAAGCTTACCTCCAAGGCTAGCAACTCTAATAGGACCAAAAAGATCCATATGAATAAGTTGAAGAGGTCTAGAGGTACTCACATAGTTGATAGATTTGAAGGATGACTTTGTCAACTTACTCTTTTCGTATACTTCACACACCATATCCTTTTTGAAAGGGATACTTGGGAGTCCTCTTACGAGCTTCTTGGTAGCAAGACGAGAGATGGTATCCATGTTGGCGTGTCCGAGCCTCATGTGCCAAAGCCAACTCTCATCGTTCTTAGCAACTAAGCACCTGTCATTGTTAGTGTCTTCGACAAGATATAAAATATAGATATTATTTTCTCTAATGCCTTCATAAACAATAGATCCATTTGAACTATCAGTAATGAAGCATTTGAGCTTAACAAACTTGATATCATAACCATTATCGGTAAGATGACTAATACTAAGAAGATTGTGTTTAAGATTAGTAACAAGACACACATTCTTAATACAAGGATAAGGAGGGGAACCTATATTACCATTTCCTATAATGTGTCCTTTAAGATTGTTACCAAATGATACGTGTCCTTCCTTCTTCATCGATAGCGTTGTAAATAATAAAGCATCCCCGGTGATGTGCCGTGAACAACCGCTATCGAGAATCTACTTGCTTCTAGCATGAGAATGACTCTTCACCTACAACATAAGTTGAAGATGAATATTTTGGTACCCATGATCGTATGGGTCCTTGAGTGTTAGTCTTAGGAACCCACATAAAAACTTTCTTATCAACAAGTTTTCTTGTATGACAATAATTGGTCATATGTCCAAACAAGCCACAGTAGTTGCAAATCATAGAGGATTTAGAAGAGGATGTGTGAGAATCATGTATATGTGAATCTCTAGTACGAGGAGTTCTAACATTTGTATTATGATGATGATAATAAAAAGCATGATGCGAAGTGTTTTTCTTAACAAATGGTCCTTTTCTTTTGTTAGAAAAGGATTTGTGTGTAGTGTTCATGTAAGAAGTATGCCTAGCATTGTGATGAGTGTCGAGGTGTCTTGGAGTATGCATGTGAGTAGTGTTCTTATTACCTAGTTTCTTACTCTCTACAAGAAGATTATTATACTTAATAGAAGTATCATACTCTCTCCTATTAGCATCTTGAACTTTATGCATAGCAAATTCCTAAGCTCTTCTCATGGATTGAATCTTATCATCCTTTTTCTTGATGGTGTCAAGAGATTCTTGAAACTTAAGTCACAAAGACTCTATTTCATCAGTGTCAGAAGCATGAGATTTTCTCTTTACATCAATGATGATGCTTGAGAGTCTTTCTACTTCAAGTTGAAGAGCATCAACCTCTTTTAGAGATTTCTTATATTTATTCCTAACACCTTTGTGCTCTTCATGCAATTCAAGGATAGCTTTTTCCAAATCATCATAAGTAAGAGTATTTAGGAAGAGATCATCAAGTACCTCATCGGTTGCCATGAGACAAACGTTAGCATTGTGTTTGCACTCTTTGTCATCGTCGGAGTCGCTTGCGTCACTCTCACACCAAATACTTGTGTTGGCAAATTTTCTGGAGGACGAGCTTCCCTTGCTAGGCTTCTCGTACTTGCTTGAGTTTTTTCTTATCATCGGACAGTCCCTCTTGATGTGTCCGGGTCTTCTGCATTGGTAACACGCCGGATCTTCCTCATTGTACTGTCTGAAATGGTTGGCTTTGTTAAATTTGAGGAACTTTCGAAAGTGCTTAGCTGTGAGAGCTATTTCTTCATCGTCGTCCGACTCATTATCGTCGGAGCTATCCTTGGAGTAGGACTTTGTAGCTTTGAGAGCAAGAGATTTCTCCTTCTCTTTGGTCTTCTCCTTCTCCTTCTTTTGTATGGAGGATTCCTCTTGATCCTTCATATCGAGTTCGATTCATTAGCTTACCCATGAGGGTCTCAAGTTTTATGACTGTCAGGTCGTTCCCTTCAATGATTGCGGGAGCTTTAGGACTCCAAACTTTTGTCAATCCTCTACGATTTTTTTTGATTTTTTCATGAGCAGAATATTCCTTACCAAGAGAAGAGAGAGGATTAATAATATCACCAAAATGAGTAAACATGCAAGTAATAGATTCATCATGCTTCATTTTAAAGGACTCATATTCTTGCGTGAGTCTACTAATCTTGGATTCCTTCACTTGTGAAGTACCCTCGTGTGTGACTTCAAGTAACTTCCAAATCTCATTGGAAGTCTTGCAAGTAGAGATTCAGTTGAATTCACTACTGTCGAGAGCACAATAAAGAGCGTTCATTGCCTTGGCATCTCGACTCGCAAGCTTCTTGGTATTTTCAGTAAGTGTGTCCCTAAGGGTGTCAGAAGCAATATCCTCAATAACTCTGGAAGGAGTAGGAAGACCATTTATCACACACTCCCATAAATCGAAATCTATGGACTTCAGATAAATGCTCATCCTAATCTTCCAGTAGTTATAGTTGGTTCCATCAAATAGGGGAGGCCTATTTATGGAGTGTCCTTCATTGTAGAAGGTGTTGATACTAGGGTTAGAGGCCATGGATCACTCAAAGGGTGTAAATCCAAATCAAGAGAACAAAGCTCTGATACTAATTGTAGAACCCTAGAGGGGGGGTGAATAGGGAAATAAAAAATAACTAGAGCACAAGAAGCAATATATGACTAATAAAAATAAAGAGTAGGAAGATCAAACGCAAGATGTATCCTGGTATCCTCGCTTGAGGCAATCCAGTCCCGGAACTCTCTCCGGCTTAAATTCAATATTTAATCAAATAGTACACACGAGTTTGGATCCGAAGAACTCGCCAACTTCAACACGAGTTTGGATCCGAAGACTCGCCAACATAACACATGAGTTTTCTTTCGAAGGCTCGCCAACTTCAAACAAATGAGAAGAGAACTTGTTGATCTTCTAACACGTGAAGATCGAAAAATACAACTCTTAAATACTCTAGCACTTTGGGAGAGGATGACAATTAAAAGCTTGGTAGAGTATTAATGGTGGAGCTCTTGGTTGTTTGGAAAATTTATGGCAAGAGTTGGTGAAGCCTTAATGAGAGAGAAAGCTTTCTTTTATAGAGAAACCAAGAGTGGGTGGCATTTAATGCTCTGGATACAGACAGACCGGCATACTGTCGGTATACAGCGGCATACCGTCGGTATACCGGTCAAATAGTAATGTTTATATTAATGACCATTTGAGAGCATTAAATGCGGCCATTAATGCTTGTCAGAGCAATTCAAAAATCAAATATTTGTAACCCGGTATACCGTCGGTATGCCGTGGCATATCGTCCGTATACCGACATTTTATCATAGAACGTTTTTGTGGTCCACTAAGAAGTATACCGCCGGTATGTCGGAGCATACCGTCGGTATGTCGACAATTTGTCACAGCAAGTTTGTGGGTGATAAAAACGGTATACCACCGGTATGTCGGAGCATACCGTCGGTATGCCGACAATTTGTCACAGCAACTTTGTGGACGATAAAAACGGTATACCGCCGGTATGCCGGAGCATACCGCCGGTATGCCGACAATTTGTCACAGCAGCTTTGTGGACGATAAAAATGGTATACCGTCGGTATGTCGGAGCATACTGCCGGTATGCCGCTCTGTAAGAAATTGATTTTTGACTTATGCTTTTACTTTGTCATCCGTCCTTAAGTATTTACAGATATACCTAGACTTTGTACAGACTTGAAGACTCTAAGCAGGAGAAAACCGTCTTATGCAAGGAGCGCCGGTATCTGCTTCAGTCTTCAATGCAAAGGATGGTAGCACTTGAAAGGAAAGACTTTATGTAGTAGAGCTTCTGAGAACATATGAATCTGAAGACATAGAAAACTCAACTACAAAGATGCTGTTAATATATCAAAATAAAATGTGCCAACAGTACAGAGGCAGTCCGTGACCATGCAATATTTGAACAGTTAAGAGACTATAAAAACATAAGCATAGTATGAGTCTGAAACTCAGATATCACGTCGACTCACATTACTATTCTTTTATCTAATATTCCATATATCGATTCAATATTCTCTGGCACCATGCCCCAACTCAATATTCAAATGAATGACCTGTAGGCCCCAAAGATTTTGAAGCAACATGCCACACCCAACGATTTCGTGGTTTTGAACCATAACTGTTCACTTCACATAAGAAGCTTATCATTTGCATATCAGCAGTTCCATAGCATTTGTGCCACAATTGCTCTCTTCGCTGACAAAACATATCTTTCGATTATGGCAGTTTTATGGCATTGCGCCACAATTGACCACGTCACATACGAGGCAATATTTTATATGACTCGTGCACATATGCATGCTTCAATATAGTAAATCAATAATTTTTGACCTGTGCATTTTGTCATCCCCAGATTTTACAGAATCGTTCGTCATCGCTTTGATCTCTGTTGACCGATCATCCTCACTTGGGCATGATGTCGTGCAAGCCTAAGTTACGCTTCCATAAGGCCAAAACTTGTACAATAACACACGAGACTAAAACAACAACACAAGCAAAATTTAAAGTACATAAAATCAAATTGTACACAAAAATAGAAAATGAAATGACCTACAATCTTTCTTTTCATAACTTTGAAAATAGTCACAATGCCCATACATCATATACCTTTACTAAAAACGAAATGTAAAGACACCTTCTGAAAACTACTAGACTTGAATTAAAATATTTTCCTTCACTATCTGAAATATTGCCCACTGTAGGAACCCTAGAGGGGGGTGAATAGGGTCAAGCTAACTAATCAAGCACTTAGCACAAGCTAATTGGTAATTTAAAAATATAAGTGCAAGAGAAGAAGCAAACACAATATCGACACCCGATATATCCTGGTATCCTCCTAAGAGGCAGTCCAGTCCCGGAACTCTCTCCGGCTTTAATCCACTATTTGAGCAAATAGTTACACACGAGTTTGGATCCGAAGAACTCACCAACTTCTTACACAAGAGCTTTAATCTGAAGGGCTCTCCGACTTCAACCGAGAGTTTGGATACGAAGACTCCCCAACTTCAACCGAGAGTTTGGATACGAAGACTCTCCAACTTCAACCTTTCACAATAGGTTTTGATGTCCTTATACAATAGGATGAAGATCTCACTTTTCAACTCAATAACTCTAACACAATTTGTAGATGGCAAATAAAGGCTTTGTAGAGTTGTATGTGGATAAGCTTTGGTGGTTTGGAAATTTTTAGGCTCAAAGCATCAACCTTGAATGAAGGGATTCAAGGCTATTTATAACCAAAGCATTGAAAAGAGCTCAAGGCAACTTTTTAGTCCACGAACCGGCATACCGCCGGTATGATCCGGCATACCGGCGGTATATCGGTCTGGGATTGCAACGGCTAGAAATATAGCCGTTGGGATCATTAATGGCTGGAAATCCGACCGTTGGAATTTCAATGTTTCGAAAGCGGTATACCGTCGGTATGGACCGGTATGCCGTCGGTACGCCGGTTTTGTAAACAGAAACTTTCTGTGAACAAAAACCGGTATACCGTCGGTATACACCGGTATACCGTCGGTATGCCGTTTTCCACCAAAAATGATCCTGGGCTTATTTCTGCCCTAGGTTTCGATTTTACCATCCATTTCTTGTGTTTACAATAATTCCTAAGACTCATTACAGACACCAGATAAACTTAGGCAGGTGCAGGCTTCTTTAGAGTCTTGAAATGATGATGGCATGGATCGGCTTCTTCCTTTGATAGGTGCTGGGTTTTTTCCTTGGCGGCAGCTGTCCAAAGATATCCAGTTTGCAAAAACTGAATACCTTTCTGGGGCTTCGCCCCCGAACCCCCGACGAGGGGCGCTGCTCCCTCGACCCCCGTCCGCTGACCGGGCAGCGGAACCTCCGGTACGTGGCTCCAGAGATGTCGTCGGGTGGTTCAGAGAAATCTTGTGGGATCCGTCGTCTTTGGCCCACCATGATTTTTTCATTGCATATGTCCACATTGATCTTGCTTATTGCTTTTCTGCATGTACATGTTAGACGAACAAAATAATATACATAGTAGCAAGTATGATAAGTTTAATACACATTAGGACAATGCTGAGTTTAAGTATAAGTGCTAAGGCGATAGCATAAATATTAGTGATATCATAATGATTAAACTTAATTGAATGACCACAATCAAAAACATAGTTTTAATTTTGGCAACCCGATTAAATTTAAGATAGATAAGCTCATATCACTAATATGTAAACCAATAGGCACATATCACCAAAGGTATAAGTATAAGTAGAAATGCTTTTAGCGATAGTATGAAGATTAGTGATAATGAAGTGCTAAACTTAACATATTAACCATATTCAAAAATATGATACAATCATTGGGCCAATACCCACAACGTGGGTCATTACACAACAAGTACTGGTGAGCGACCATGGCCTAACTCATTAAATCAACACTAAATTAATATATGAAGCTAGCATATATTATTATTTATATTTCTACTTGCTTGGGTTATTTTTAAGCAATATATAATCAGACACATAACAGTAAAAATTATCACTCGTAATATAAATTTTACCTATGGTTGGCGATCTATCCCTGCACAAGACAATAATTAGCATAGTTTTCATATATGAAATAATACTTATTTTCTGTCTCTGCATTTATTATTAGGTTTGTAATAAATCTTACCATATGCATGAATCTAACTACATGATCGTCCATGGATTATTTTCTATGATCAGCAGTAGGGATATGCAAGTAAATCTCACTGATAGACATAACATCCCCCCAATCACGGGGTTTCTTTTACCTCAGAGTTGTAGAAGCATGGACTTTTCAAGCACATCAGAGGATCAAAGTTTCCATGCGCCACAAACATCATGCGTCGAAGACGCAAGACGAATGTCAGCACAACATTCAAAAGACAGCAAGGATAAAAAGCACATGAAGAGTAAATTTTTATTTCTTATGAAAATGTATTACATGTGTAGCTTTGTTATAATAAAAGTCTACAACAAAAAGCCTAGTCTAAACTCTACGGCTATGCGCATCACTGTGATGTCTTAGCATGGGCGCATCACTCTGACGTCTCTGCATAGGCGCATCATCTCTTCTCATCGGAGCGAATCACTTCATTGTCAACGTATGAATGCTTCAGCCAATGAAGCAGTTATTATGCAGAACACGGGTTGGTAATTAATCCAAACTTGGTGGCTCTTACAGCCTAATAAAAGTTTAGACACGGTGACCCTGAACTTTGCATACAACAGGCACCTCTGCCACCATGTGGCTTTTCCAGCATAACAAAAGCTTGGGATGCGACGACCCTAAACCCGGGAATCAACATCGTGGCACTCGACGTCGTCTTGAATAAGAACACTCCCAGTAAGGTGCACGAACACAAACTGCTATATCCACAGCTAATTCGACGCATCTCGATCTTCTGAAAGAGTTCATCGTCAAGACCAAGGCTTCTTTGAACGAGGAGATCCACAACCCGCAGTACAATGTCTTGCCAAGGGGGAGGATCAGTCGAGCTCATCTTCGCTGAGAGGTTAGGGGAAACGAAAGCTAAACTCTCTCCTACTATTTCTATCTATAGGCCAGGGAAACCAAGACTCATGCGCCAAATGTCAGCTTCCCCGAAGTTGGTACGATGAATCTGCATTAATGGCGATGAATCTGCCATCTCAAATTCAGCTAAGTCAAAGTCATTTATTTTAGCCTCGAACCACTCAAAAGTGTTGACCAAAGGACATACGTCCAGCAGCTGATGTTCTCTTCAGACAGATGTGCCCCACATCTGATGCATCGTAAGGGGTATGCGCCCACAAACAAATGTGAATACACATAAGCTCGTCACCCATCAGAGCATTTAATACTGAATGTCAGAAGTCAGCAGCATGCCACTTGAAGATAGTAATAATAACGGCTTTTTCAGAAAACGAAGAGGTGTAAATCATTACTCGTTTGTCGGTTACACTTGTGCTCCTCCACATGGCCGGCAAAACATTGACATGTGCCTCTATGGCCATGCGCTCAAACTTCGTATGCGCCTCTAAAGCCATGCATCCGAACTTGCTATTTGACCCCCAAAAGTCATATGCCAAGTCTTTTTATGCGCCAGATCCAAAGCGCATCCAAGCAGATCATCTTGCAACAAATATAAGATCTTTGACCAATATACACGCTCCATGTGTCATTGATTCAGTTTTGCTCATAAATGGGTGCCAACTACCAAAGATCTTAGCAATAACCAAATCTCAAAAAATACCACGTGTCAGCTCCTCCGCAGCCCAACAGGTGCAGTTACAAATTGTAGCACCCAGTTTCCCAAATGAGGGTAATTTTGAAATTTTGTGTTTATAATTATTTTAATAATGATATTTAATTCATGATATGATTTTTGGTGATTTTAAATTATTTAAATCAATGACTTGTGGTTTTGACGTTTTGCTAGTGAAACCCTAGAGACTGTTTGACCTAGAGCCTAACCATGTGATTATGATATTTTAATGTCATTTTTGGCCTAAGAATATTTTTGTATTTGACCTCTTTGAATTATTTTGATGTTATTTTTTCATTTATGATATTGTTTTGGGGTTATTTGAGTCGGGTTCGAATTTCAACTCATTTCGACTTGTATCGGGGACCCGGGATAGTTTTGACTCTAGCGGGCCCACACACTAGTTAGGCATGGCCCACATAATATTAATTTTAGTCCACATGATATTAATTTTAGTTAGTGACTAGACTAATTATTTTGGTTAGTATTAATATGGATTAGTATTTTAGGATTGACCAAACTACCCCCGACTTAACCCCTTACCAATGTATTAGTAAATAGACTAGAAAAGGGGCTTTTGGACTTTTCCTAATAGGACAAAACCACCTTTATGGCCAGCCACAATAAGGATAGGGTTGAGCCTCTCATTTGTCATTATCCATCTATTTTTCTCTCTCTTGTTCTTCCCCAAATTTCTAGAGAGCAATCCCTAGCAATTTCTCCACCAAATCATTCCATTTCACCACCAAATCTTCTTCTTTCCTTCTCCATTCTAGCCAAGGAGGAAGCTACCCAAGTTTGGGAGGATTTGGAGCTTGTTCGTGTTCTTTTGGAATTTCTACGTGTCGGTGTCGCTCCGGGAAGGCTTTTCTTCGATTCGATCTACCGGGAGGTATAAATCCCTTCTCCTTTTCATTTCTTCATGCATATAGGTCTATTTTAAACCCATAGGAATGACCCCCATGGTAGTATCTCCATTTGTGTCCATTTCGTGTCCATTTGGAGGTCATAGGAGTGTCCTTTGTGTTGTGGTTGTGTCCATGTGGAAAAATCCCAAATTTGGACACACTATGTGTTGTTGTTATGTATGAATGAATTATTACATGTTTAATCTCATATTTTTGTATTAGAGATGTGTTCTATAGTGTCTCATATATATATTAGTGTAGAGAGTGAGTTCTTGATATATTATGTTATATATTTGTGTTCTTTTGTCTCAAACTACCCAAATCCGTCATGATTTTTATCCACGTTTTTAATTTCAGCCCTAAATTAGAAATGTCATAACTGCTAGCTCAAAGCTCGGTTTAATCTCCCGTTTTTTTAAAAGAAGCATAGTGAAGTTAGCTTTCCAAAAACATATATTATTAGGCCTAATTCTTTCTGTAACTTTCTGGAGAATTATTTGAGTGTCAGCTGTACGAAAGACAAACGCGTTCTCGATGTTTTCGCGATTCCGGGAGTTTTCGGAAACGAAAATGCGATCCGTTTAAAGTTTCGGAAAGCTAACACATAGATCTATAACATACTTTAATCCTAAATTTTAATTAGTGCTGAGATGGTACAGTATTAATTATGAGTAGGAGTTACTATTCGGCATATGCATTTTATGTACCCTTGTGTGTAATATAATGTTCTATTTAATTTTAACATATGTTAATATATATACATTATGTAATTAAATAGAGAATACAAGCATAAGTAAATAGTTAAATAAATGATGTATGAGGTGTAAGTATTCTATCTAATGTAAGCATGCATAAGTATGGCTTGTAATGAATATATAGGTTCCATAGTATGTAATGTATGGTGCATATAGTGGTGCAAGAGAATAATGAATGATGAATGAATGCAAGCATGAATGTAATGTAATAATAGATGTAATGTATGCAATATACAAGTTAATGAGATGTAATGTTCTATGTTAACACAAATCCTATATTACCTCATGTACCCCCTTACACTATGTTGACACTATCACACTTGACACATTGTTCACTTATACTTTGACACTCTTTGATATGTATACACTATGTATGCCCATTTAACCCTCACTTGCCCCTTTTCCATGTTCACATACACACACATAGTCTCTTAAATAAGTATTTATGAATATAGTTAACTTAGCTATGTATGTATATTATATATATGTTAGCATATTGTGTTTTAATATATAAGTTTATATAACAATTTGAAATGCCATGATTATAGACCTAATGTTGAATACCAATATATGCATGTGTATATATGTTTAGACATATATAGCTTAAAGTAATAGATTACCTAGTGTATATCCATTGTAAATTCTTGCCTATTTGAGTATTGAATAATTGCATGCTATATAGAGTTGGGTGTACGTTGGCTTGTATAGCCCTGTATTGATGTGTGCTTGTTAGGATAGTCTTGGTTAGGCCTAGTAAGACTTACTGGGTTAGGACATGACCTAGTATGACCTAATTTGACTAGTGCAGTTGACCAGAGTTGACCAAGGGTTGACTTTGGCCTAGTTTGACCTAGATTCATGTAGAATGTATTGTAGTACTTTATATTACCCTTCTGGACATGTTGTGACTTGTGCTGTTCTAATTAGGAGCCAGACACCTTGTAACCTGTGTTGCTTTAAATAGGACTCTGTGGCTTCAGTTGGACCCCCTATACTTATCAGCCGTTTAGGTTATCGAGGCGAGTACATTCTCTGATCATTTCATATCCTGCTTAGAATTGTTTCCTGCAGTAGATTACTTCACTTGTACTATCACGTTGGTCACACGGATTGGTACTATATGGATCCCTTCTTGAGATGTTATCCTTAGGGAGCATCGGGTACTACATGTTCTGTGCGTTTCACTTACATGGCGTATCATATGCTTCATTGGTTCTTTGATCACTTACGACATACACTCTTATGATCGTAGAGTCTTCCTAGAATCCTTATCCCATTTATGGGACTACTATGTATCACCTTCGGGGTCTATTACCTTCGGGGTCTATCACCTTCGGGGTCTATCACCTTCGGGGTCTTATCACCTTCGGGGTCTTCCACCCTTCGGGGGCTGTTACATAGCATCATATAACATAACCTGATTGGATCCTTGTGTATTAATTGGGGGTACGGGCACTACAAGAAAATAGGTCTTTTCCGACGTTTATTCCTCCGACATTTTGTAAACGTCGGCTAAGTTAGCATATAACGACGTATTTAAAAAAATGTTGGTCATGACCGGCATTTGTCTTTAAACGTCGCACAATATACTAACGTTTGTAAACAAACGTTGATAATTACCTGCATTTGCCCTTAAACGTCGAGCAATATACCAACGTTTTTAAACAAAGGTTGACAATTACCTACGTTTGTCTTTAAACGTCGAGAAATATACCAACATTTTTAAAATAAACATTGATAATTACTTGCGTTTTTCTTTAAACGTCGAGCAATATACCAACTTTTGACAATTACCTGCGTTTGTCTTTAAACGTCGAGAAATATACCAACATTTTAAAAACAAACGTTGATAATTACCTGCTTTTTACATTTTAAAAACAAACGTTGATAATCACCGAAATTTACCATGACAAAAATTGTATAAGCATACTAAAACTATATTTTTTATATTTCTTTTATTTTTATAATTAAAATAACTATTATCAATTACTTAAAATAAAAAATAAAAAATTAAAGTCAGGGAAGCAAAAAAATTCTACAATTCCCTTCCCCCAGGTTTTCGTTTCTCCCATGTTTTCGATTAGCACCAACACCCCCTCCCTAAACCCCACTCATCTCTCTTTTCTCCCACCCCCTCCCTCCCTCTCTCTCTGTCGGGCAGGGGAGCACCACCACCCTTACTCATTTTTTCTTCAACCGCCGCCACCATTACCACCGATGGAACGTCGAGAACTACCTCCGCCCCGGCGACGCCATCATCCTCCTCCACGTCCGTCCTACCTATGTCCTCTACATAGCTAAATAGGGCTCCATCGACCTCTCCCTAAACCCTAGCTCCACCACCGATGAGGAGTCGCAACAGAAGCATGAGAACGACTTCGAATCATGGTAATATTAATTTTTTTCCTAATTTTCCTCTTCGATTCTCGTTGTTAGAGTGGAAATTAGGGTTATTCTGTTCGAATTATGATTTGATTCGGTTGTTCTTGTAAGATTTCTCGATATCTATGTAAGATCGAGGGTTATGGTTTGAAATTTCTCAACTTACACTGCTGCCACTACAAGAAAAATACATTTTTGTAACGCTTTCAAAATTGCTATTATAACACTACATATAAAAGCGATACAAAATTTCAGAAATATCATCTAATATGACAGTTGTGGAGGTTTTTTTTGGCTTATTATATCATTTAATAGCGTGATATAAAGTCTAAACTTTTATAATACTTATTTACATAAACGTTGAAAAAAGGTTTTAAAATTTTCATATAATAAATTTTTGTGCGCTCACCCAAAAAAATGCCCCCCCAAAACCGGATAGCATCTCCTCGAGAATAAACTTTCTGTTGATTTTCCTCCTCTCTCTCTGATATCACTTCCTCTCCTTCTTCCGTCTACAACTCATGTCACCCTTCCCCCTCTCCTCCTCCTCTCCGTCCTCTCCCTTTTCCTACAAACCCTAACCCTAATCCTAACCTCCTCCCCGCCCTCCGTCACCGGAGCCGCTTCCACCACAACCCCCCGCTTCCTTCTCCAAACCATAGAAGAAGAACAAGAAGAAGCCAAGCGAAGATACCCGGTGCTATGCTCTTTCTTCTCCTTTCTAATTCTGACTCTATTGTCGATCGATTTGATGGAAATATGTTTGAATCCGCTTGAAGCCGTAATATCTCTCTTTATTCAAAACTTTTTCCACGAATTCATGGTATTTTTGCATTTCTCCTTGATCGATTCTTTATTTTTGGGTCAATTTCAGCTGGGTTAGGGTTTGGGGGGTACAATTTTGGAGAATTTATGGTTATTGTGTAGAGTAGGTTAGGGTTTCGATCAGTTATTGTAGTTTGGTGATTAATTTTATATCCGGAAGGGAGAAGTTTGTTTTTGTTCCATCCGGAGGTTGTGGTGCTATTTTTGTGTCCTTTGAAGGAGGAGGAGAAGGTTGAGGAAAAGGAGTCTCGTGATGTATGTGTTCTTACTAGATAGAAAATAGATTCTATTGGAAAAAAATAATTTTTTTGATTAATTAATTGTGTTTTATTGTTTTTTTTGCAGGATATTGAATTTCGCTTGTTATACTGAGACTATCTTACTTCTGAACTTCTTGTTGATGCGTTCTCTAATGTATTTACATTCAATTTTCTTTTATTTCTTTGAATAAAATGCTTTCAATCGAGAGTCATGGTTGGAAGGGGTTGATGATGATGGTTATACATAGCTTAGGATACATGTAAGCACATGGAACATCTACTGATGCAAACAGGTTTGCATGCAACAGTTGCCGATATACACCTTAACTCTCTCATTGTCACACTTATACCAAGCGATGTAGGGGATGATAAAAAAGTCAGACCATATCCTCCAAAAACATCAAACAGACATTGGCCAATCAATACTGTAGCTGGCACCAAGCGTATATAAAAGACATCAACTAACTACTGCATACTTGTTTAATATGGATTATTTATGTTCTTACACACCTAGTTGATTCTATATTAGAAGATACGTTGAAAACAAGACCATTCATATTAAATAGCTTTGTATTTTCTCTATGCTACTATTTCCTATTCTTAAAGTTTACTTGTTATCATTTTTACTACTGATTTTATATCTAATTTGATATTTTTCTTTCTTTTGAAGCTGGAAAGAGAAACTTGTCATTTTGCATGAAAGCTTTCTATAAGGATACAACTAAGAGACTTGAAAACTTTGGGTTTATTCAGTTCAGACCAAGAGGTATTTTCTCACGTTATACAGAAGTTGGAATGATTAAGAACATAGAAATTATTTAGAAAGTCTCAATATTTGTCTTGCTATATTTGTAGTCCCAAGTATTCAGTTTCTTTATCAAGAACTAGAGCATCTATCATTGTAGCTTTCTGTCTAGTAAATTAGTTACGATTTTAATGTTTATATAGCACGTAGATCAACATACTACCATCTAGTCTATGTACAGTTAAGCTTGAAAATGGAGGTTAACTTATCGTACTGAAGCCTGTTCAAATGAGCTAGTACCTTGTGGGACGAACGAAATAGGATAAGTATATATATTGAAGATACTTTCTGCGATAAAGTGTCACCAAGATATTCCAAGTTGGATTACCATTCTCAGGAGTAGACCAAGATTTGAACCTGTGACTTGAAGATACATTGGTAATTGTTCTTATCAATTGTCAACTAGCTCTTGGCTTGGGTGTGGTAGACTTATTAACATTGTTGCTTCTTTATGTAGGATGTAGTTCCTAATAAAGAACATCAGGGATATCTATTTTAGTTGGTGCTATGTCTGAAACTGAAATGTACTGTGATGACCGGTATACTCTGTATTTTATTCTTTTCTATATAATAAATTGAGATATTATTTTTCTTCTTCTTTTGATATGAGTATTATCTATGATCCATAATGGGCCTTTATGAATCTTCATATTAGTTATACCTATTCAACTGCTCTAATCTTCAGTCCTCGGTGATGTTCTTAAAGAACAATTTGTTGTGCATGTGACTATTTTGGTACTTTTTATATAGAAATCTTATCCGTAGCCGATATTCAGTTATCTTATAATTTTGTTAAGTTTAGGTACATGCTGCGAAGGGACCAATCTTTGAAGTTGGGCCTAATTTTGAAATGGTCGTAAGGGTTTTCCATGGACAAGATATTACTCTATGATGACTTATTTGTGATCAACTTCATATGTAGGGACCATGGTAGGGTTCCTTGATAAAATTTATGGTATCAGTCTTTCTGGTCCTTTGACGTTGCTATGGAATATGTGTTACTCCTTTTACCAGAAGAAATAAAGGTGAAATAAGTGAGAAAGGGGGATTGGTATTCTTCTCATTAGCCTCACAAACCTATAAGACCTGTCATGCTATCGGGCTTAGAATGCAAATGATAGGGTTCCTTGATAAATTTTATGGTATCAGTCTTTCTGGTCCTTTGATATTGCTGTGGAATATGTAGTATTCCTTTTAGCAGAAGAAATAAAGGTGAAATAAGTGAGGAAGTGTTCGGTTTGGTATTCTTCTCATTAGCCCCACAAACCGACCTGTCTGAATTACATCATGAGACTAAAGGTAAAAGGACATATTAAAGTGGCTAAAGTAGTACATTTTATGGATTTTTCTTTATGGTTCGATGACTTTGGTCTTTTGGTAGAGTTCTCAAGTTCTCATGTTGCATGCACAACACATGACGCCACCATCTTACTATGTATATTCTTTTGCCTGTTTTGTTGATAGAAAAAAAAACTTTTGGACATGTCACTTAAATTCTTAGAGGATTGGTGCTTGGAAGAATGAAAGCTACCTCTTCTCAATAAAATTTGTTATATAGCATCACAGTTGCAAAGCATATTTATGTGTTTCTCACATTTCAGAGCCAACATGACGAGCTTGAAGCATAAATTTTTTGAAGAAAGAGCAGCACTTGAGGCCAAATAGCAAAAGCTCTATGAGCCACTATATAACAAGGTACTCTTTTGCTACTAATGTATATGTTCTGTATTTAGCACTTGTGTAGAACATACTGGAGTTACGATGTAAATGGAGTGCTTGCACCTATATCTTTATATTTGTTGTTTCCTACTTATCTGGCATCAGACCTATATTTGTTGTTTTGTTTCACATATTTTTGTAATTGTGCTGCGTTATGAAATTGTGAATGGTATTTTTGCTATTCATGTGTCTGTGCGGCATCAGATAATTCCTGATTAGTAATAATCGAAAGGTCCAACAACATCAGATTAGATCTTGTCCAGGTTAGTGATAATTCTCATTGTTTTTCCAACTTAGTAATTTCTGAATCCAAGAAACCAGCACTCCCTCTTGGTATTGCACTATTTCTTTTTGCATAGTAATTTCTGAATCTAAGAATCCAGCAGTCCTGATTGTTGCGTGCGGTCTTGGTTCTAGGCAGTAAATATGATCTAAGATAGCCTGGTATGATTCAGCTGTCTTTAACTCATTTTTGATGTTATTTGTGAGGGTACAATATCAGGGCTGTTTGGAGTCCTGATGTACTTGGCTTTTCCAAGATATGAACCCGTTAGTTGACAAATGAGTGTATTCAACACATACATGACTCCTTCTGCCTTTGGAGATTCATAAAGCATGACCGGGCCATATTTTTGAGGATATTGGTCGACGTTCCTTACAATTAATCAATGGACATCTTTATTATTGAGGTGCTGATCCTCTTACCGTGAAGGTGATTGCAAACAGAGCTCAATTTTTATCTTTGTTCTTTTTGACAGTGATAACCAAAAACAAGACCCTCTCATTGTGTTGTATCCTACCTAAAAATCTCTGAGGACACAATGGGTGACTGTAAGACTATACTTTTTTATCATGCTCTTGATTGATCCGTTCCCAGCATAAATGAACATAAGATGATTAGGAGATCAGACTTGAATGTCGAATGGTGATGTTTTTTTTTCGGATAAATAAGATTGTTGTAGTTTATAATATGATGTTTTTCTCATGCTTACTAACCAGCAAAAGCAAGGAAAGTTGGTATTGGTGTGAAGAAGCTTAGCTTGTCATATAACTTTGCTGAGGCTGCAATGATGTTAACCAGTATAGCTGCAATTAAGTGATTAAAATAATACTCAAATTACTCTTGATTTCATTGTCAATCTGTTTTGCTTCTTGAAGTAGTTGCTAGTTCAATTTTCAAGTGTACACTCAAACTGTACTGAATAAAAAGTTGGGACCAAGGGGTAGTTGATCACGAGATATGTCATTTAGACCCTTTAGGTGGGAGAGATTGGCCATTGGATTTAAAGTTACAAAGAATTTAGTCAGTCTTAAGCATCTCCTCTCAATCCCTAATGAGACCAATTTTTTTACTTTCAATCGCTGAAGTTATCTCCATTGCTGAACAAAGACCCATACAAGCATAGCTCATGAAGCTTATAAGAACCTGATAGCAGTGGACATTTTCCAATTGTAAGCTTTATGAGCTCGGAGCTGATGCTTGTATGGGTCTTTGTTTAGCAAACTACTTCAGTATTGTTCAATCTTTGTGTTAGCTTTCTTCTTCTGAGTTCTGCAGTACAAGAAATTCAGTTTGATTTTTTTTTTCTATCATTATAGCCTGGTTTGAAACCAAATGCTTGAATTGTTTTAATATAACCTGAGTTTTCAGTATATTGGTACTCGATTTTTGAAAACTATCAGGACATTCAAGTTCCAAAATAAGTTTCATCCTCATCTTAACATTCGTTAAAGTGATAAAGTGGTGTTGCTTATGTAGATGAAGTACGACTTCTGAGCCATTTTCATGTATCCAAACAGCCCCTATTAAGCTAGCTAAGTCCAATCTGCTAATTTTGTTCATGATGCATGCTTACTTCTTTTAACTTTGGAGTATCATTTATATGGTAAACTTGTTATTGCAGGGATATGGGTCGACATTCCTTACAATTAATCAATGAACATCTTTATTATTTGAGGTAGAGCCTTTAGACTGTCTTTTGTCACGTGTTTCCTGATTCTTCTCCTTCAGTCACATGGAAAGTCCGACCACCCAATCAATGGACATGCTTTGGCTTTTCGGTGTCACAGGAGAATGAAGTATTTGCTACGATTCATATTTTACATGCAATTACAGTTGGCATTATTAAATTTTGCAATACATTCCTTGCTTGAAATTAGCTATAAATATTTCATTTCTTTAAATATATGATGCTTCCAACTTCATTGTTTGGATTATGAAGGATTTCTGATGAACTATTTTGAGGGATTCTTATTATCTATCATACTTGTGTAGTTGTTGTTCAACCACTTCTATGATTTATTTATTTTTCTTGTTTATAGAGGGACCATATTTCTTTGGTGTGTTTTTTTCCTTCATGTGGTCAAGAATATTGATATGTTGTATTTGCATTTGAAAAAGATCCACATCATGTGGTCAGTAAAATATCATTTGATATTTTACTGACCAACATATATGCTAAAATACATTATATTAATATAAAATATTTTACATCATATTTTGGTGCCTCCTTGCATTCTATAGTATTTTACATTGCCCACATCATATTAATATAATCTATTTTACATCATATTTTGGTGCCTCCTTACATATTTTACTGACCACATTTGACTATATTTTGGTGCCTCCTTACATTTTACTGACCAACATATTTGTGCAAATACATCATATTTTATTGACCAACATATCAATAATGCTAAAATTTGACCATATTTTACTAAGTAGTATGTGCAGTTTTGATGTGTGTCTTCCCTGTACTACTGTTGTGTATGTACATTTGTCCATGTTTGGTTTGCGGAATTAGAAATTTGGGAAGGAAATTCATTTATTTTCTGTGTTTGGATGCATGAAATTAATGAGGGAGGATTCATTTTTCCAGCGAAGAATTGATTTCCTTTCCTTTCCGTGAACCAGCCGTGGACCAAACTGTTGCAACTTCCACTTCACAATTTTGCCCAACTAGTTCTCTTCTTGCTTATGTTGTTGTTCGATAGTCTCTCTCCACATTTTCCTCGTTTTTTGGTTACTTATTTTTGTTCTCGTGTCCATTAATTCAGGATATTATAGCTGTGAAGAGGGTGAGCAAGAACTAATTAGTATATGAGAAGGTCAACTCGCACTGTAAATCTTAAAAAACATTCATTTTTGACTTGTATGTCCTAATTTTAATAGATCTCTTTTCTTTTTTTTACAGGTTCTCTACATGGTTAATTCACTTATGTGCGTTGATGAAGATTGTCTAATTGTTTTAGTTTGGATAAGTAGTATTTGGGAGGATGAGTAAAGATATGTAGACTTTTGACACAAACAATATTTTGATTTACACTGATTTTATATTAATATTTTAGACGATTATTTGGTTGTGGATGCATTTACATATTCGTGATGACATGTAAAATTTTATATCAAATGATATTTGTGCACATCTATATCATGTGATTGTGGATGATATTTTTGACAAATTTTGTAACAAATTCCAATGGTTAGGAAAAATGTTGGAAAAGTAGTTAAACGTGTTTATTAAATTGTCACATATGAGCACAAATTCCAACGTTTTGGTAAAACGTTGGGAAAACGTTAGAAAAGTAGTTAAATTTACGACGTGCTTGGTAAAACGTTGGGAAAGTGGCATCCAAAAAAATACCATACCCAACGTATTTGGAAAATGTTAGGAAAACAAAATCCGACAGTTTTTGAAAAAGGTTGGCAATAAAAAACCTAACGTTTGTTTAAAATGGTTAGGAAACCAAAATTCGACGCTTTTGGGAAAAGGTTGGGAAAACTCATCGTTTCAAAAAACGATGGAAAGTTCTGTTTTACGACTTTTTTGTGAGAAACTGTTGAAAATATGGTAACCATTATAGAATAATTAATGGCGTTTATAAACGTCGTTGCAAACGTCGTCTAAACCCTATGACAACGTTTTACGTAAATGTCGTAAATTGCCAACTAGAGCAACGACGACGTTTGCAAAAACCGTTGAACAAACGTCGGTAACGTCTATGCCAACGTTTTGCACAGTTTTGCCAACGTTAATAAAACGTTGGAAAAAATCATTTTTCTTGTAGTGGGGGGAGTATAAATAGCCATGTGAACAATTTCAAAGTAGAATAGCCATGTACGCCTCTTTAGTATAGCCATGTACAATCAAGCCGTTCACATGTCGACTTTGTGCTCTAAATTACTAGTCACTGGTAGCTCTTTACTTATAGTAGATATTTCTATTACAGCTTTCTCTCTCTGTTTACATACTGCACTTCTTTCAGTACCTGTATCTTACTTTACTGCATGATTATATTTTCTAACCTGCTATGAACTGTTGAGATGTAATGTGCTCGCTCCAGTCCTGACTGGACCTGTTGATAAATTTTACAGATGGCCTGGGATTGCCTGCTAGCCTAGAGGAGACACAGTAGGGGTTGTTTAGGTAGTTATTTCATTTTCTCTGGAGTTGTATTTACTTTGTGGATTACTGTATCTGTATTTAAGTTTTGAGATGTATTTCTGGGATTATGTATCTTAGACACTTAGACTTCTATCTCCTGTATCTCTTTTAGATTTCATGTTTTATCTCTCCTTATCATGCTCTACCTTAGATGTGATTGAGTCTGTATCTGCTATGTCACCCCCATTCGGGGAGTATAAACTGTTTAGTCTTATACTGTTAGATGCATTGAGACCTAGGACAGTGTTCTACCGCCGACACTGCGGCGTAGGCTGGGCGTCGTTGCGTTCTCGTGCCCTAACTCTAGGGTGCGGGTCGTGACACATTTTTAGTGGTGGCCCATGCAGGTCAAGTTTATGTAGTGGTATTCGGACTAGAGTGCCACTACAGCCTGCACTAGGAATAGGATATATTTTTGAAGGTACTCAATCACAGTTAGGACCCTTGAGAGATTCCCGGGACGACCCTTGAGAATCTTATTTTAACTTCGATTTGAGAACTCTTTTTCCCTTGATTTGATTCATTTATACTTTTTGTTGTTAAATTTGATTTCAATGGATTATTGTTGAATTTGAGTTTGTATTTATTAATTTTGATGGATGATTGTCGAATTTTGAATTTTGATGATAGCTGTTGCATTCGATTTTGTATTTTGATAGATTTTGTTCATTTTTTTGAATTTTGATGTTCGTTAATAAATTTGATTTGATTTTTTGAGTATTCATTATTGATTAATTTAATTTTTGGCAAGATAAAATTATATGGGCTAGGTCATCTATGTTATGGAATCTAGTCTTCTATAGTCACATTAGCCAGCATGGTGAGGACATATAGTCTGACTCTGGATATATTTCTCGGGTGTAGGAATTTAAGGTTTTCGCAGCCAAGCTAGCGGCACCACGAAAATGTTAAATACCATAATTCTAGAGATATGTGCATAAGTCAAGGGCTCTGTGATTATCGTAGCCTTGCTTACTAGTATGACGAGGATTTAGAGTACCATGATTTTGGATAGACGCATATGATTATCAGATTGCGCCCTAAATATTTTTGAACATATTTTTTTCTACTTTTGTTTCAGTCATTCAAAAAAAGAAAAAGAAAGGAATTATTATTTATTTGTTTTGTCTAGTTTCATATTATTTAACTTAAGAGTATGTTTAGTTGTTTTATAAATCTTGTGTAATTTCTTGCTATGAGTTTTTCATAATACAATGAATCGATGATTTTGCTAGACTTTATCTTGAATTTGATATTTTAACTCTGGATTTCAAAACGGTTCCTTCTTTAAACAGATAAGCAGAACAGATTTTATCGTTATTTCTTCTTGCTATTATTCTTGTATTAAATAATAATGATAATAAAACTGTCTTGATTTTGTCAATCACCTACTCTGAAATTTTGGTAGGAATTTAAATGTTGATCCTGATGTAGAAATTGATTTATTTGGGACATGAGAATATAGATATAGCAGACACTTTGCTTAATACGTATGCATGCTACACTTGATTTTTCCACATATCTAGATACATATTGATATGTTGTTGATGTCCAAATTTTCATAACCAATATTTCTGGTTCTCTGCTTTTCCATGTTTAAATTCGTAATTTAAATATAGATTTTATGTTATTATTTAGGTTTACATCACTGCACATGTATGATATCTACAGGGTTTCAATTTTTAGAGAAATTGGTTAAGTTATGTTAAATTTGTCCAATCTGAGACTGCATGCATATTAACCCTTAATACTGGATTTTAAATGTTAGTTCAAATTGTTGTTTTAAATGTAATATTTAGAGCTGTGTACATTGTTGTTGTAGGGATATAATGTTAGGTTTCATATTCTTACATGATAGGTTGTGATAAACATTGAGTTGGTTTTGATGTTCAAATTTCTCTAAAATCCTGAAAACTGAATATATGTTAACATTTTCACATTGATTTCAAATGTTCAATTTCAGATTTAACATGTAATATTGAACTGTATGCGTAGGTAAATGTATGGATAGTATGTTAGGGTTTTATTTCTATCATGTTAGGATGTATTGGGACCATTGAGATTGGTTGCGATGTTCAAAACCCTAAAATTTGAAACTGTGTTATGTTAATATTGCACTGGTTTAAATATTAGCATCTTTTCAGATTTTGTATCTAAATGCTGAACTAAAACTGGGTTTAACCTTTCAATACTAAGTTATAACCCTGTACAAGGACACACACACCCTAACTTAGTATACACTGTCATGTAACCTAACCCTTTTTTCCCTCTATGTTTTGATTATATATCTAGATAGATATATATAGAGCTTAGGCATACATGTTATAATATATAAATACATAACTAAGTCTCTACCCTTTTATATATATATATTTGGTTAGCCATGCAAGTTGTGATTAAATAGATTGTATATTGTAGATTGTTAACCCATATGCCATGATTAGTGTAACTTGATAGTTATTGTTTGAAATCCAAATCCTCATATACACTTTCATGTATATTCACGTACACACACGCCTACTATCTAACCATATGAACACGTCCCCATACACACAATGCTAGCTTTTCCCTTTCTAACGCTCTCTCTCTATATATATTGTGATTGAATTTCAATGCAAGTGATTTTTAATTCCTTAATTTTTAAATTTGATTTTCTGTACCTTTTTTTTAAAAATAATTGGTAGTTTCCGTTATTTTATTTTGATAATGACCAATTTTATATAGGATGGTAGACAGCCCTACAACCTTGATGATTGTTGTTCCCTTACCTTCCCAATTAAGACACCCTAGATTGTTTGTGTGTTGATACCATAGTACTGTTTTGACCTATAATGACCAGTACACCTAGGTGAGACTTCCAACTGCTACGGTATGCCCTGACCTTGTATACTATTCCTTCAAATTGTATGATTTAGATAAAAAAAAAATTTAGACCTTGATTGTTGGGAAATAGGGACGTTATCCCATTAGTATCAGTTGTAGATATATATAGGTTAGTCCTGGATGTGGGGATGTGTGTCTATAAACATATAGCTTATATGATTTATGAGAGATTATAGTATCAGCCTTGATAGGATGTAGTAGTCTTTTGGTGAGTATAAATGTGTTATGAGAGATAGGGGCCTATATGTCTTAGTAATGCATCGTTCCTATGGTAATAGAATGTATTAATAGATGGTTAATAGGAAGATAATAGTTTGAGCATACCTATAGCCTATGATCAGTTCCTTTTCATCCTTAGTTAAGACCACTTTAAAATAGGTCCAGTCCCTTGGATATAGGTTCCAGTCCATATTTTATTGAAGTTCCATTACCGCCGTACAGCAGAGCAGTATTGGAGATATTCCTAGATTGACACTTTTTAGATGTCCGTTTATTAGTCCAGTGTTAGGAAGTGTTACCTTAGATATTGGGAAGGTTAGAGGCTCTAGAAGGAGTACTATCAATCTTAAATTTCGAGGACGAAATTTTTCTAAGGTGGGTAGAGTTGTAGCACCCAGTTTCCCAAATAAGGATAGTTTTGAAATTTCGTGTTTATAATTATTTTAATAATGATATTTAATTCATGATATAATTTTTGGTGATTTTAAATTATTTTAAAATTATTTAAATTAATGACTTGTGGTTTTGACGTTTTGCTAGTGAAACCCTAGAGACTGTTTGACCTAGAGCCTAACCATGTGATTATGATATTTTAATGTCATTTTTGGCCTAAGGATATTTTTGCATTTGACCTCTTTGAATTATTTTGATGTTATTTTATTATTTATGATATTATTTTGGGGTTATTTGAGTCGGGTTCGAATTTCAACTCATTCCGACTTGTATCGGGGACCCGGGGTAGTTTTGACTCTAGCGGGCCCACACACTAGTTAGGCATGGCCCACATAATATTAATTTTAGTCCACATGATATTAATTTTAGTTAGTGACTAGACTAATTATTTTGGTTAGTATTAATATGGATTAGTGTTTTAGGATTGACCAAACTACCCCCGACTTAACCCCTTACCAATGTATTAGTAAATAGACTAGAAAAGGGGCTTTTGGACTTTTCCTAATAGGACAAAACCACCTTTATGGCCAGCCACAATAAGGATAGGGTTGAGCCTCCCATTTGTCATTATCTATCTATTTTTTTCTCTCTTGTTCTTCCCCAAATTCCTAGAGAGCAATTCCTAGCAATTTCTCCACCAAATCATTCCATTTCACCACCAAATCTTCTTCTTTCCTTCTCCATTCTAGCCAAGAAGGAAGCTACCCAAGTTTGGGAGGATTCGGAGCTCGTTCGTGTCCTTTTGGAATCTCTACGTGTCAATGTCGCTCCGGGAAGGCTTTTCTTCGATTCGATCTACCGGGAGGTATAAATCCATTTTCCTTTTCATTTCCTCATGCATATAGGTCTATTTTGAACCCATAGGAATGACCCCCATGGTTGTATCTCCATTTGTGTCCATTTCGTGTCTATTTAGAGGTCATAGGAGTGTCCTTTGTGTTGTGGTTGTGTCCATGTGGGAAAATCCCAAATTTGGACACACTATGTGTTGTTGTTATGTATGAATGAATTATTACATGTTTAATCTCATATTTTTGTATTGGAGATGTGTTCTATAGTGTCTCATATATATATTAGTGTGGAGAGTGAGTTCTTGATATATTATGTTATATATTTGTGTTCTTTTGTCTCAAATCCGTCATGATTTTTATCCACGTTTTTAATTTCAGCCCTAACTTAGAAATGTCATAACTTCTAGCTCAAAGCTCGGTTTAATCTCCCATTTTTTTTAAAAGAAGCATAGTGAAGTTAGCTTTCCAAAAACATATATTATTAGGCTAATTCTTTCTGTAACTTTCTGGAGAATTATTTGAGTGTCAGCTGTACGAAAGACAAACGCGTTCTCGGTATTTTCGCGATTTCGGTAGTTTTCGAAAACGAAAACGCGATCCGTTTAAAGTTTCGGAAAGCTAACACATAGATCTATAACATACTTTAATCCTAAATTTTAATTAGTGCTAAGATGGTACAGTATTAATTATTAGTAGGAGTTACTATTCGGCATATGCATTTTGTGCACCCTTGTGTGTAATATAATGTTCTATTTAATTTTAACCCATGTTAATATATATACATTATGTAATTAAATAGAGAATACAAACATGAGTAAATAGTTAAATAAATGATATATAAGGTGTAAGTATTCTATCTAATGTAAGCATGCATAAGTATGGCTTGTAATGAATATGTAGGTTCCATAGGATGTAATGTATGGTGCATATAGTGGTGCAAGAGAATAATGAATGATGAATGAATGCAAGCATGAATGTAATGTAATAATAGATGTAATGTATGCAATATACAAGTTAATGAGATGTAATGTTCTATGTTAACACAAATCCTATATTACCTCATGTACCCCCTTACACTATGTTGACACTATCACACTTGACACATTGTTCACTTACACTTTGACACTCTTTGATATGTATACACTATGTATGCCCATTTAACCCTCACTTGACCCTTTTTTATGTTCACATACACACACATAGTCTCTTAAATAAGTATTTATGAATATAGTTAACTTAGCTATGTATGTATATTATATATATGTTAGCATATTGTGTTGTAATATATAAGTTTATATAACCATTTGAAATGCCATGATTATAGACCTAATATTGAATACCAATATATGCACGTGTATATATGTGTAGACATATATAGCTTAAAGTAATAGATTACCTAGTGTATATCCAATGTGAATTCTTGCCTATTTGAGTATTGAATAATTGCATGCTATATAGAGTTGGGTGTATGTTGGCTTGTATAGCCTTGTATTGATGTGTGCTTGCTAGGATAGTCTTGGTTAGGCCTAGTAATACTTACTGGGTTAGGACATGACCTAGTTTGACCTAATTTGACTAGTACAGTTGACCAGAGTTGACCAAGGGTTGACTTTGGCCTAGTTTGACCTAGATTCATGTAGAATGCATTGTAGTACTTTATATTACCCTTCTGGACATGTTATGACTTGTGTTGTTCTAATTAGGAGCCAGACACCTTGTAACCTGTGTTGCTTTAAATAGGACTTTGTGGCTTCAGTTGGACCCCCTATACTTATCAGCTGTTCAGGTTATCGGGGCGAGTACATTCTCTGATCATTTCATATCCTGCTTAGAATTGTTTTCTGCAGTAGATTACTTTACTTGTACTGTCACGTTGGTCACACAGATTGGTACTATATGGATCCCTTCTTAAGATGTTATCCTTAGGGAGCATCGGGTACTACATGTTCTGTGCGTTTTACTTACATGGCGTATCATATGCTTCATTGGTTCTTTGATCACTTACGACATATACTCTTATGATCGTAGAGTCTTCCTAGAATCATTATCCCATTTATGGGACTACTATGTATCACCTTCGGGTCTATTACCTTCGGGGACTATTACCTTCGGGGTCTATCACCTTCGGGGTCTATCACCTTCGGGGTCTTATCACCTTCGGGGTCTACCACCCTTCGGAGGCTGTTACATAGCATCATATAACATAACCTGATTGGATCCTTGTGTATTAATTGGGGGTACGGGGGAGTATAAATAGCCATGTGAACAATTTCAAAGTAGAATACCCATGTACGCCTCTTTAGTATAGCCATGTACAATCAAGCCGTTTACATGTCGACTTTGTGCTCTAAATCACTAGTCACTGGTAGCTCTTTACTTATAGTAGATATTTCTATTACAGCTTTCTCTCTCTGTTTACATACTGCACTTCTTTCAGTACCTGTATCTTACTTTACTGCATGATTATATTTTCTAACCTGCTATGAACTGTTGAGATGTAATGTGCTCGCTCCAGTCCTGACTGGACCTGTTGATAAATTTTACAGATGGCCTGGAATTGCCTGCTAGCCTAGAGGAGACACAGTAGGGGTTGTTTAGGTAGTTATTTCATTTTGTCTGGAGTTGTATTCACTTTGTGGATTACTGTATCTGTATTTGAGTTTTGAGATGTATTTCTGGGATTATGTATCTTAGACACTTAGACTTCTATCTCCTGTATATCTTTTAGATTTCATGTTTTATCTATCCTTATCATGCTCTACCTTAGATGTGATTGAGTCTGTATCTGCTATGTCACCCCCACTCGGAGAGTATAAACTGTTTAGTCTTATACTGTTAGATGCATTGAGACCTAGGACAGCGTTCTACCGCCGACACTGCGGTGTAGGCTGGGCGTCGTTGCGTTCTCGTGCCCTAACTCTAGGGTGCGGGTCGTGACATAAATAGATTCTGTTTAAGCTTCCTGGCGCAACATCCGTGCGCCCAACAAAGTCAGACACATGGCATCCCTACGTGCAAAACTATGCACGTATCACATGCATGCATAAATGGATCATTATGTTGCCTATAAATAGAAGGATCATTCATTCATTCAATTCTCTTCATCTACGTCATCATTCGTAATACTTGCAAGAGTTCCAATCCTCTTCAAGTCATCACCTGTTCCAGAGCCACTCAGACTTTCAGGGAGTTCGAGATCATCGTTAGATTGTCAATGGAGTAAAGAATCACCTCTCCATCGCCACGGTTCCCAGATAAAACAAAAGTGTACTAGAAGGATTTTATCGAGATCCTACGTTGTATTATGTTCTGTTTGTTATTATATAAAAGTTCACTTCAATACTTTTTAATGGCAAACAAGCTGGCAACTCTGCTGGGGACCACTTTCTCCTCCAACGAGAAGGTCGTGTCGTAATTCAATGACAGCAAGCTCGGCTCCTCCCAGAAGACAATGGGGGTATGCCTTAATCAACAAGCGTACGAGGAGTTTGTCTCTGAAAGCAGCACAAGTCCTTCAAAGTGGCTGTCGAAGCCGAAGAAGACTCACCAAGTCTGGATACAAAAAGGTGATGCATCAAGCATCACAGCTGAAGGAACTGTGCCGACACAGCCGATCCTTTCTACTGACGTTCTCAGCAGACAAGAAGTTGCTACTAGTGTAGCACATCTGCCAGGAAAGCGCAGTGCTGATTGCAGCTCCCAACCTTCTTCTTTCTAATCGAAGAAGATGCATCGATGGAACGAGGATGCAACCTTTCTACCGTGCATAAACTCTGCTGTCCAGGGAAAGCACTAATTCTATGACAGAATCACTTATTGTGATGGTGAGAAAAAGTTACATTCTGAGTACTATACGCCTTCACTGGCTAGTACATAGGAGTCCAAGGCATCATGGGCCAAGCGCCCTCAACATGCTATGCCAGCAGCAAACCAGAAATGTGTGCTAAAAGTCATGTGCGTAGCTGATGGTAAGCTATACAGAGTTGACTCAGGTGCTTCGGCACCAGCAATGAGTCAACTATTGAAGTTCCCTTCCCACTTGGGCGTATATCCTGCGCTTGGAACCAAGTTGGGTGGGACAAACCTTGTGGATCTGAACGCATGTGCCTACGTGGGCTGTGCACATGAAGTGGGTTCAATTCATAATACATGTTGCTCTCCCACCAATGATCTAGGTGCTTTTCATGTGCTGGAACTGGATCAGGGGGCGCAACATTCACATGACCACCCTGACGCTTGGCCCTGCCATGCGCTTGAGAGAGATACGAATATGAAAATCACCTCACACGATCTGCATAATATGATCACTCACAGACGTGGGAAAGATGACCTCTATACACTATACGTCCCTCGCGGGACATACTTGTGCTATAGTCACCATCAACTGTTGCTGTTGGAAAGCAGTGGCTGCACCGTCAAGGCAGTCTGTATTCCAGAGACTACAATCGGCTGCACCTATCTGACGTCACATCGGAAAGAAGGTGCCAATCTATGATGAGGAGGAACCCTTGCTCGCCTCATGCCATGTCATCTCCAGTTCTCCTGCACCCGAAGAAAAGCAAACACTACCAACCCTTCGACCTCGTCTAGCTCATCCAAGAGCCGACTAAAAAGAAACAAGGCAATAATTTTGTCGACTAGAGTATTTCACAATACTCAGTTAATGTTAAAGGCTGCATCAATGATGCAGGCTGGGGGTGATCAAACCCCAACCATCCATAACAACGCCATATTTGAGGATGAGGGAATCCATCAAAAAGCTGACACTAATACAGCTGGGGGTAGCTAGTTTGAAGGGTCAAAAGAAGAGACAAACATGACGACATCTCCACATGAAAGTGAGGCAGAAAGTAAAGCGTCAACCAATCCATCTACTTTAACCCATATTATGCGTGTCTACATGACAGGTGGTAGCAAAGAAGAAGAGAGAGATGCCTCGGCTCCAGATCTTGTGCGTCGCATGGATACCTTGAAAGACGGCCTGAAAACTCTTTCTACTATGATGCAGTCTTTGACACAGGTCATGTTTGAGATCAGGAACACCCTAACATACCAACCTTCAACGAGGGCTCCTATATCCGTTAGTCCCGATCCAGCGGCTAATAGAGAATCAAATGTACCCCCTCAACGGGTGTCTTCAGGGATAATTCATCACAACTTGCCCCGAACATCAGCTCATTCGGGAGCTGAGCATTATACCTTGCCTCAATTACCAGCTCCTAGCTCTATTGAAGAACAGATCGAGATGGTGAGGGACCTACGCGGTCATTTCGAGGCAAGAAACAAACATGAGGAACGCTAGAAGCTCAGAATCCGGTAACCTTATCCTCCTGAGTGGAACAATGTGGTTTATCCTCCCAAGTATAACCGCAATTGCTAACACTATTTGACGGGTAAGAGTCTCCCTGTCAATACTTGACTTATTTCCACTCAATGACAGGGCATCTGCCGACGGAAGACGCCCTAATAGCAAGTCTATTTATTGGCACACTAAAGGGGTAGCCTATGACTGGTATTGCAGCTTCCCTGACAACTGCATATCATCCTTTGAATATTTGAAAGGCCTCTTCCTTTTCCGATTCTATAACGGCAGGAAAGATGACTATGTCGTCACTTACGGAGATTACCCAGAAGGAGAATGAGAGAATTCGAGCTTTTATTGAACGCTTCCAGTAGACGTGTTTAAGGCTACCCTCTGGTATCCCTAAGTCCGTACTAATGGACTCTTGTCGGAAGAACATGACGTCGGTAATCAAATTTTGGGGCAACTATACCCAATATGAAGACTCGACCGCGTTCATTATTGACACTGAAGCCTCTGAGATGAAAGCCCATGATGCTCGTCTTCTAGGTGTTAGTTTCCATTCATTTGAAGAAAAAAGGAAGCGCGCCGCCAACAACAACAACGGGTGTGAGCCGAAGGGAAAACAGACACTGATTGTGAGTACCACCAAAGTCGTGCTGGCTCCTGCCCATAAGCTACCGGTCGCGCTAAGGAAAAATGAGGTCTGCTCAGTAAATGACGACGATGCCCTGCAGCTCTTTTAGATACTGAAGCAAGGCGACAATATTAAGTTGCCTGATCTAAAGTGCCCTAATGAGATAGACAGGGTAGGCGAACCAAGGTACTGTCACTACCATCGGTTCGTTGGATACCCGACTTGAGACTGCTATATCTTGAAGAATTATATACAACGCATGATCAATACGAACGTCCTCTCGCTTGACTATGATGAAAAGACTGTCTCAATGAACATGCTGTCTCTCTAGTTTGGCACATTGCCACCGACTGAAGCTCAAGATGGCGTCGTCTCCATCCCTAAGTTAACAATTAAAGTAATCAACCTTCTACCAACTTACGACAATATGAGTAGGCTGGTACGACTTACGACATCCCGGAGAGAGATCATGCGGGTTCACCCAGATCTAGCTCCGAAATTGACTCAACCGGGGGTACAATCTACCCTCAAAACCAAAAGCAAGAAGACCAAGTCTTTTCGAATGGTTACTTCCTCCCAAAAGGAAGCTCTTCCACTACAGATGTGTTTCCAGTAGAACGCTCAGCAGAAGGAGGCCACAGCTGAGGAGATACCTCCCGTTACCACTACTACTGCTCCAAAGGAAGGTCCATCTCAACCTTTGGTAGCAGACAAACAGAAGCAGAAGGAGGCTCGTTTTTACAAGCTTCTACGAAAAGAAGGTGCCTCGGGATCGATTAAACCCCACAACTTCGACATACTGGCTCAGCTCGCTAATACACTGGCTCGGCTATCACTATTTAAGCTACTCCAATTATCCAAAGATACTCGAGGGCTTTATGTGAACCACTGAAGGATATCGAGTCCTTCATCAGTCAGGTTAAGCAGCCTGAAGAAGATCCAACAGCATGTCCGTTACTGCTATAGTGTGGGGAAAATCATCTCCAACATTACATTTACTCTGCAAGACATGCTGCTCGAAAACAACCAGCATAACGGAATACTGTATTACACAGGGTATGTTGGTGCCATCAAGGTGGATCGGATCCAAATTGACCCTGGGTTCCCTTAGCATTATCCTTTGGACTCTGCTCCAGATGCTGGGGATCCCGATACATCATTTGACTGCATCCAATACTACAATCAGCGGCTTCAACGTCGATAAAAGTGAGCCTTTGGGCAAGATTTGGTTGAAATGTCATATTGGCTATCTTCAGATGGAGGTGACTTGTTGCATCATTGATGCAGACATTAATTACAACATCCTGTTGGGACGTCCATAGATACATGAGTACATTGTGGTGCCGTCTACTCTCCACCAATACATAAAATATGTGTCTACTAATGGCATAGTCAGGACGGAGTTTGCTGATGTCGATCCTTTCAAAGGGATCAAAGCATTTTTCACCGACTCCGACGTGTACAAATTAATTCATTTGTATGATGAGGCCGCCGCCGCCGCCGACGAAGCAGAGGCCAAAATAGAGGTCAAAACTGAAGCAAAAATGACAATTGAAGCACCTTTGAAGGTGTGACTAAAGGGAAAACCTCCAAAATGTCGGCTCCTATTATAGCCAAGCTGAATGAGAAGGCACTACCCTCCCTGGTTGAGACGGCAACTGAAGCTCCTCTGAAGGTACGACTTAAGGGAAAACCTCTCCAAATGTCTGCTCCTCTTATGGCCAAGCTGTACGGGAAAGCACCAGCCTTTGAGACACCAACTGAAGCACATCTAAAAGTACGGCTCAAGGGGAAGCATCTCCAATCGTCAGCTCCCCTTGTGGCCATGCTGCAGGGGAAGACCCCAACATCTATCCCAGGTCGAGCTCAGGAGCTAATTTAGGTCAAACTCCAGAGGAACTCTCCGAAAATGCCCCCGGCCAAACTCCTCTGATGGCGAAGATACAGCCTAAAGTCCCAGACCCCTAAGGCTACTCCGATTCTCACTGATAAAGAGTTAGGAGATTATATATCTACAAATATCGATGCTCCCTCTTTTGACGATATCATCCATCGGGACAAAATCTCGTATTTTTTCAATAAAAGGATATCTTTGAACTACTCTGATCTTCCACAATGAAATGCTATGTACACTTTAGATAATGCCTTACAGTCATTACAAACACAAATAACGACTGTTAAACATGTAAATCGAGTAGTCCCATATCGAGGGGTCTGCTATATAGTTCCGCCCCGGAACCAGGACGAGGAACCCATCATCTCTGATAAGGTCAACGTCATTAAGACCTCCCGCCAGTCAAACCAGAACCTGATATCGGTAGGATACAAATATATCGGTATACTAATCAAGAAAAATAATTCATCTGAAAGATGGGTTATGACTTCAAAAGCAACAAGGGCCTGAACTATGGTAAAGGTCGACGTCTCCCTTTACGACTCCCGGTTCCAAAAGGGAAGCCACGGGATTATTATCACCGCACTCGATGGGGGGTAGGCTATGTCATGCCGCCAACAACCCCAGAGAGTTCAGAAGCAGAAGAGATTTCACACTCTCACTCATCAGAAGCTTCAACTTGGGACACCGATACCAGCATCGGTCCAATTTTTAGGAAAGTGTTGTCAGTTAACATGGCATCCGCATATCTTCCAGAAGAAGACGGTAATCAGATAGTAGATTTCTTCGAAGAAGAACCCTGGGCTCAACGCTTGGGAGCGTAATGGAAATCTCGCTTCGAACAACGAAAAACTCTTACTGAAGATGAAGTCGAGCAAATCGATCTAGGGAATGAATCTTTGTCCATACCCATCTGCAACAGAAAAGATTGACAGGAGAAGATCGTGAATTCTTGGTTCAACTTGTCAAGGAATACATCGACGTCTTTGTCTGGAGCTATGAAGATAAGTCGAATTTAGACCCATAAGTCGTAATGTATAATCTTAAAATCTTACATGACATAGAGACTGTTAAGCAGCAATAGCGACACTTTTGCCCTAACATCATGGATGCCATTGAAAAGGAAGTGGATAAACCCATAGATATTGGGTTTATTTATGAGGAGCAACATCCAGACTGGGTGGCCAACATCGTTTCCATTACTAAAAAGAACAGAAATATTCGAGTCTGTATCGACTTTAGGGACCTCAACTCCGTCTGTCCAAAGGATGAGTTTTCCTTTCGATCACTGACGTAATGATCGACAAGACCTATGGCTTTGAACGCATGTCCTTTATGGACAAATATTCAAGCTACAACCTGATCAAGATATTTTCGGATGACGAAAAGCACACATCGTCAGAACTCCAAAGGAGATCTATTGCTACACAGTGATTCTTTTTGGCTTGAAGAATACAGGTGCAACATATCGGCGAGCTATGAGCACCATCTTCCACAAGCATCTTCATAAGACAGTCGAATGTTATGTTGATAAAATTATTATAAAAAGTCGCCTACGAGGTGATCACATGGAGGATCTGAGGACAGTCTTTGATCTCATATGGGTACATCAGCTAAAGATGAACCCAGCTAAGTTCTTCCTAGGGATTTCCAATACCAAATTTTTGGGTTTCATCATCACCGTAAAAGGTATCCATGTTAACCCTGAGAAGATCAAGGTCATCCTCGACATGAGCCCCCGAAATAACTTGAGAGAACTTCGAGGCCTGCAAGGATATCTCGCATACATTCGAAGGTTTATCGCAAATATTTTCAGACGATGCTAACCCTTCACCAAGCTAATGAAGAAGGGAGTCTCTTACGTCTAGATGAAGGAACGTCAGAAGGCGTTTGACAATATCAAAGCCTATCTCACAAATATCCTAATTTTGGTAGCACTGGTTGTGGGAAAACCCTTCTTACTCTACGTCTTTGCAATGGATCATTCCCTCGGCGCTTTACTAGTTCAGAACAATGATGCGAGCTATGAGAAAGCTATCTATTACTTAAGCATGATGACGATCAGGGCCAAAAATATGTACAATTCCGTCAAGAAGGAATGCTTAGCTCTGGTATTTTCCATTCAAAAGTCTCGTCACTACGTATCGGGTCAGACGATCCATGTCATCTTTCGAGTTAATCAACTTAGGGTCCTCATGACGAAGCTGGGAGCGCTAAACTCCCGATTAGCTGCATGGGCAATACTATGCACACCATACGATATGGTATTTATCCTACAAAAAGCTATTAAGGGCCAAGCGCTACTCGACTTCTTAGCTGCACATCCGATCCCAGGGTCATCCAAACTTAATAAGGATATTCCAGATGAAGTGCTGGAATCCAACTTTACTGAAGAGAACCCCGTCTGGCGAATGTTCTTCGACAATATTTCAAGAACAGGCCCCAAGGGTCAGATCTTCGCATGAGTAGGGGTGGTCTTTGTCTCTCTCGACAACCTAGTCATCCAGCGTGCTTATTTTCTTACAGAGCTGTGCTCCAAAAATATGGCAAAATACAATGCCCTCATTATGGAATTTCGGTTGGCAAGTCAATTGGAGGTAGAATGTCTCGAGTCCTATGGCGATTCAAAACTCATCATCAACCAGGTCCGAGGACAATACGAGGTCCACCATGAGGACCTGACCCTCTATCACAAAGAAGCCTTGGACATCATCTCAACCCTCATCATGTTCTTTATAGAACATGTACCTCACTACAAAATCTGAAAACTGATGCTCTGGCTGCTCTTGCCGTCTCATTGGCAGCGCCTCTTGGGACTCGACACTTCTTTACGGTGAATGGACATGATTTGGTGTATCCTAAAAATAATATATGCATGTACCTAAACTATACCATATCGGCAGGCGCTAGTGTCAACGTCAGGGATTGGCGATTTTTGTTCATAGACTTTGCGGCCTACGAGATTCTTCCAAATGACCCAAAGGAAGCCGTATCCGTCAAAATACGATCCTATGACGGGCTTTTCCTTCAATGTTTATCAAACATTTATTGGCATTCTATTATGATACAGCTACCAAAATATTGTATCGTCGTTCTTATGACGGGCTTCTCCTTCGATGTTTAACAATGAGAAGGCAGGCGAAGCTCTTCGGGAAAACTACGACAGTGCCTGTGGAGCTCATCAATCCAGTATTAAGCTGCAGGGTCGACTCCGACGTATGGGCCATTATTGGCCAACTATGATGACAGACGCTACCGAATACACCAAAAAGTGTTGTGTCTATCAGTTGCACGCCGACTTCATCTACTGACCTTCGGAGTTCCTATATCCTAGGGTTGTTTCCTAGCAATTTGAAGCCTGGGAAATGGATATAGTTGGACCGATTATCCCTCAATCATCTAGAGGACATTGCTTCATCTTAGTGATCACCGACTACTTCTCTAAGTTGGCAGAAGAAGAGGTGAAGAGCTCGAAGGTGATCAACTTCATCAAACATCATGTCATCTACCATTTCAGGGTACCCCGAAGGATCATCCATGACAAAAGTTCGTAATTCATAAGCCATGCGTTCAGCAGATTCTGTGATAAGAATCGTATCCAGAATATGGCATCCACTGCTTAGAATCCAGCATCAAATTTATTGGCTGAAGCTTTCAACAAAATACTTGTTAAACTACTCAAGAAAGTCGTGTCATATAATAAATACGACTGGGACGATAACTTGGGTGAATGCCTTTGGGCCTGCCGTAAAATGGCACAGACTTCGACGGGCAACACACCGTTCTCTCTGGTCTACAAGAGCGAGGTCGTGCTTCCTCTCTAAATCTAGATTCCTTCGTTGCGAGTGGCTATCACAAACAAATTGATGGAGGAAGACAATCAACATCACCGTCTGTAGGAGTTGGAGGCGCTGGAAAATGCCTTTGGGTCAATAACGCATCGAGCTCTACCAGGCTTATATTTAACAGACTTTCAACAAGAAGGTCAAACAAAGGACTTTCCAAGTGGGTGATCTCGTTCTATGAGTCAGAAGACCAATGGCGATGACTCACAAAATACCAGGAAAATTCGAACCTAAATGGGAAGGTTCTTTTATCATTGAGACGGTGTACTCTAACGGGGCCTACCGACTCGCAAAACTAATGGAGACTTGTTCATGATGCCAATCAGTGGCAAGTTTCTAAAGAAGTAATATTCTTGAAATCCCTCAATATGTACTTCCATCTCCCCAGCAAAAAAAACTTATGAACTCGACAAACGAGTTTATCTCCCTTGATAACGATGTCTCTGAGCCTAGCCACTCCAGTGCATTCCCTCATTATTTCCCCAGTACAAAGCATCCAATTCCATATCACCTTTGAGTTATTTTTCTACATCCCTGTAAAGCTAAATCTTACATTCCATAAGATGATGCCAAAATCTTTGTTCACCATGTCCACATTATCTTTGGGTAAACATCCCATTTAACAACCCCTGCATTGTTACATCTCAATCATAGAACATCCATGTTTATATCACCTCTAAGTTGTTCTTTGTATCCCTACAAAGTTTATTCTTACCACGTCCATATCACCTCTGAGTAAGAAAACTCTACCACCAACCCTATATCTAACATGTCCACATTACCTCTGAGTAAATATGTTGGTTCCCTCTTTCAACTTATTAACTGTACCTAAAAGACGAAGGTGCGCCAAAAATGATAAGTCCACAAAATCATAAGTGCATGACAAATAAACAAGCAAAATTTCTTTATTTCACCATCAATAAGACAAAAGGACTACATTACGAAAGAAAATAATCTACATCTCAGAATGACAAAAAGCAAAACAAAAGCACAAAAGGAGAATCAAAACTAAGGGTCAGTAGACAACTCATCGATACAGTGCTTCAAAGCCTCAACCCTAGTCCCCACAGTCGCTAAAACATGGCGCTCATCCTCATGACGTCTTTCTTCCTTACTTTTGAAGGTGGTACCAACAACATACTTTTCATCCAGCTCCTTTGATGGAATAAGCCATCCAAATAGCGATTAAATATTGCCACCTCTTCCTTAAGCACGATATGGGCAGCTTGTGCTCGTTTAGAATCTAACATAAGTTGGGCTCGCTGCTCCGAGAGCATGCGAATCTTGGCATCAACCTCCTCCAGTTGAACCTCTAGAGATTATCGCAGATCAGCCATCTACATAGCCGAAGTCAACTCTTGCCCTTTAACCTCAGTAACAGTCAATTCCTATTCCCAGACGGCTATAGTAGCCAAGTAGGCCGACTCAGCCTCGGCCGTTAACTTGTCCTGCTCTAATTTTATCAAAGAAGAAAAATCATTCTGCCGGATGTTCCGTAGCTCAGTGAGATGATAATTGAGGTTGGCAATAAAAGTCTCCATGAACTCAGCCATATGGTCATGGCCCTGGTGAGATTGGATCAACCTAATGTGCGGGATCGCTATTGCCTTGGTAGTCGTGAAGCTCCTGCCTTCCTCCAGCACAACAAATACTCCCTTCCTTAATATCTTATACACAGCCTCGACGGTAAACTTTACGTACTCGTCTGTATCGGCTAGTATATGAGGTGTCATAGGGGGGCCGTCAAAATCCCCATATAAGTAAGGAGAATAGTTGAACTCGACGATGGTTCAACAACGTGGCTCGGCAGAGCAGTCCTCACCCTCCACTTGTCGAACCTTCGACTACCGAGGCGTCCGTGTCCCCTTGAGGAGACTTTAACCCAGGCATCTCCAAAATATCAACATTGGCAAGCTCTGGGGCAACTGTGTTAGTGCTAGAAATCAAGATATCTGAACCTTTCAAAGGGCCCATCACAATCCCCCAAGTGGTTTGGGCTGAAGGGGATTATTCCATCATAGGTCCCTTGCCCTTGTCAAAATCTACCCCGGAGGGTCCACCAACATCAAGGCCCGCCATAACAGGCACAGAAATAACAGCTATCGTCGGGGCAGGTTCCTCTACTCCGCCTTCTCACAAGAAAGCAAGTATAAAACTGGGGGACAAAGGAGCTGTCTCTATCTTACTATCCATCAGGATAGGAGTAGGACTCAGCAATGGAGCCTATTCTTCCATTTCAACCTCCATTACCGAGACATGAGTAGGACTTGGCAACGAAGTCGGTTCCTCCATCTCAAGCTCCGTCGTTAGGATAGGGGTAGAACTCGGGTGCGAAATCGATTCCTTCCTATCAGGAGTAGGGGAAAGTTCGTCTATGGTCATCCTAGGATGATTGCCTCCGCCTATTGTAGAGACCCCCTCTACATCCTCAGTATCATCATCTAAGACGTCTTTCGAAGAAGATAAGTCCCAATCAACCTTTTTCTCCGGAGTTTCTTGTGTCACTGCCACCTCCTGGGTTTGAACATCAATCTTCTCACCTATACCCGCGATCGGTTTCTCCACAGCCCGCGAAGGCCATACTTGATCTCCCCGAATGGCCACTGGGGGTTGTTCGATGTCTTCGGATACCACCACATCAACGCTGTCATCCCTAATGTAGTCAAAGGTGGCTGGATCATCTACCTTAACAGCATCATCTGGGTCTTCCTCAACCGGAGGCCACAATAGGGGAATGCCTCTTCGGAAGAGCTGACAACTTCCATCTCAAAAGGTCCGTCTGGACCTTGCCTTGAAGTCCAAGACTTCTTCTTCGTCACCTCCTACAAACAAAAAAAGAAAATATATATAAGAAGGGAAAGACCATTTTGATTTATTAAAAAACTAACGTGGACCCACTTACCCTTACGGTAGTGGGCTCTATTGGTCCCCCTGCGGGTAAAACTATGGTGGCTCCTCGTATGGCTGCCAACATTTTCCTTGGCCTCTTGGGTACAGAAGGACCCGCATCTGTAGATTCCTTCTGCGAGCCCTCTGCTCTTGCTATTGGGGCCATTGTCGGAACTTAGCTTCTGTTTTAGCATACGTTCATATCTAGACTCTGTACTCAATGGAAAGTCTTGTAATCTATTCAAATATCAATAAAGAGACATATTTCTTTATAACTTGCTATGACTTTAATTTATCTGCTTGTTTTGCTGCACTGTAGTTATTTTCTGAGAAATACCAGAAACTATAATAGTTTTATCTTGTACAAGTACAATCTAGACTTGTACGACATCACGTCCATTGGCAAGATTTCAATCCTTCGGGATCGAGTCGTGACATAATGGTATTAGAGCTAGGTTATACGTCCTTGGATTCTTATTCGATTTATTCAAATCAATGTTGCTCTTATGATGAATCAAAGTTGCATTCGTCATGACTCAAATGTTGCTTTCGCGATTACTCAAAGTTGCTTTCATGATGAAATCAAAGTTGTCTATACGATGACTCAAAGTGCTTCCGCGATTATTCAGTATTGCTTCCAAATTATTCTAAGTTGCTCTCTTGACTAAAAATTTGTTCATCCTCATAACGGCTCACTGGGTGTTCCATACAATAAATCTAAATATATGGGTTATGATTTGTGTGTTGTAATGAATTCTTAATGATAGCAAAACAAATAACAATGATACGATTCAATAATAAGTTGGTAATGTGTGATGTCTTAAGTGTGGGATTCATAGAAGTTGATTATTATCGGCAGTGGGTGATGGCATGGTATGCTGGAACAAAAATTATGCATGGATTTCAGTGAATAGAAATTGCTAGAATTTTGAGTTGGCTTATGTGTGTTGGCTTAGTTATGTTTTGAGTACGAGGGAATTAGTTGGTATTTGTGGTCGGCATAGCCACTACGGGATGGATAATCCAGAATGGACGTTGGTTTGATGCGAAAAAGAATATTATGTGGGAATGGCTTAAGCTCTGAATGGTATATGGCTCTACCCTCTTAGTGATAAGATGTTCCTTGACCTTGTTCGTGGGATAGGGATGTCGTACCTATAAGGTATTGGGTAGTATCGATTCATAGACGGGATTACGATTGATACATGACGGCTAGACGTGTCCCTTGATAATTATGTTCGGATAACTTGATATGAGATTGTGATGGATAGAATTATGCTGGGTAATGAGAATTTGAGAATATGAAATGAATGCCTTGGTTTGAAATGGTACAAATTATAGATTCATACGATGACTTGAATTAATTGGATAACAGGATTGTAGGCTCAGAAACGATATTAGGATATTGTTATCAGAAGATTTTGGAAGAATAATATGGATCGAATATAAAATAATGCTGGAATTGAGTAGACAGAATTACATATTGGATATCGACAAATTGATGGTGATGTTAGGCGTTTATTTGAATGTTGCAAATGTTAGAAGATGCAGAAAGTTGCATCAGCAACACAAAGGTAGAGAATAGACTTGAGGAAATGGATGACCCTTGCACATGTATAGTTGTGCTTGAAAGAAATAGATGTGTTCCGAATTAACAAGTTATGACCCCTGATTACTTCGAGGCATAGAGAATGAATACTTGTCCCTTGATGCATAAAAGAGTAGATGTTTCTTATGAGAGACTAATAGTTGGAATATAAATAAATATTGAGGTGCATCAATATGTAATAGACCCTGTCGGTGAATGATGTTGTCGCATGAATAACGAGTTGGCAGATTATAGAATTATTGAATTTCAACTTAGCTGAATGAGTTTGTCATATACACTAAGATGACCGATATACGAATGCTAGATGATTGGTGCTATAGAGATTGGATCGATGAATGAATAGTAAATCTTCTTATAGGATCACAAAGAGATGATGCAAAACGAATAGTGATGGTTAACATGAATTGCTAAAAGATGATCGTGTTTGGTGCTAGATAAAGATTCATAAAGGATGCTTTCGGGAGAAGTATGATTATATAAGTTGCCTTATTTTGTTGGTTAAAGAGTACAGCCTATATCAATGATCTAAAAATATGGGAATTGAATATATCGCAAAGAGAGTAGAAAAGCGATCATAAATAATAGACTATGGAGATAGCAATGTTGGATTATGAATCAAAAATAGTTGGCCCGATTGAATATACACAATTTGAATACGATATAAGAATACAAGTCGGATTGAGCAGGTGATGTTGTGTCTATTCAAATAAAAACTGAAGATTTGGATGTTCGGTTATAAATTTATGTAATGGCTTCGAGATTGACCCATATGAATTATCGGATATATTGTGTCAGTTGTGGGTAAGTCTAGAAAGACTTTGTTACCCGAGGATGAGTATGGGTAGATAGACTTGACTCTAGAGTGTGTATATATATATATATATATATAAAAAAAAAAATATATATATATATATATATATATATATATATATATATATATATATTGGTTGCCTAGGTTTTAAATTGGTCAGCGATGGTATATTCAATTGTTGAACTTGCGGATAAGTTTATGAGATTGGAGTGGTGTCCCATATCCCTTAGATTGGTCGGATTATAGATTGTCCCTGAGATAAGATAGAGTCCCTATGATAAAAATTAGTTACCTCTAAGATTAGAAATAAGTATGTCCCTATTAGCTATTCATCTCAGATGAGTTAGCTGAATGTCTGGTTTAGCTTAGAATAGCTGACCGTATAGACTTGATCGAAGGCTAAGTTGACTGTTGGAGACCCTTAGGACGTCCCTATTGATGTTATGTGGGTATAGTCAGAATGAAGGAGATATGTCGAAAAGTAAACTTTGGAATGGAATAGAGATTGGAGAGTTCGATGTTACAAATTGGATGGAATGATGGATCATGTTGGGTTCGAAAACTTGGCTGCCTTCATTTGGATTGTCGAAATTTGTTGGAACTGGTTGGATTGGATTGATTGGTTGGTGGAATCATATTGAGCTGTGCAAATTTATGTCATCTTGAGACAGTCAAAATAATTTCATTGATGGATAATCAAATCAGAATTGAGAATAAGTATAATGAAAGAATGAGGTAGTGCATGTAGTCGAGATCGACGAAAGCAAATGCAACTTGAAATGACCCTCGGAATTAATGTTATTGGAAATGAAAGTTACGTATGCGAGATAGTAATATGTTGGCTTGATCAATATAGAATTTTTTTGACTACATCGAGAAATTTTACTAGAGTGGAATGATGGTACAACTTGAAAGATGGGTTATAATAGAAAAATTTACGAGTTGTAAATAAAGTGTGTGGATGCGAATGATAATGAAATACAAGGGTACATGATTTGATCAATGAGAATCGTGGTATTGAAAAAATGAAATGTGACTATTAGCTTTATCAAATTTGGTTATATAAACGGCAATAGACTTGAAAGGGAACTCTAGCTTTATCTAGCTTTATTAGAAAATTTGATATGACTATGTCAGAATACTTTAGGAAAATTTTGAATTGGTTGTGGAAAATTATTCAAGTTGGACTTGGTAACATCAATTGTTTTATAATTTGGTTGGGGAATTGAATAAGTCAGTTGAGATTATACGAGATGCTTAAAAGAAATTACTAGTATTCGGGAATGGAGTTATACATATAGCTTGTTTGTTTTCTCTATCACTGAACTTGGTTAAAATGCATGTATTTCTGGGACGCCTAAAATATGTTTATGATTCCAACTAAATGGTATGCTGAATTCAAACAAAGCCACGTAGAAAGATTATCATGTGCTAAAAATAGCACAAGTTTTGGAGGAAAGAACAAGGATGCATGGTAAACTATTTTGAATCAAATTTGAACGTTGTGGTGAGATAGTACATCACTTGGAATCAATTGAGACATTGCAGAGAAATGTTAAACAATGCAAGTTGATCATTGGGAATGTTTCATGAATTTTGTTGAAGTTATGGGGATGCGTTTGGTTTAAATTTTGAGGACAAAACTTTTTCAAAGTGGTATATATTATGGTGTTCCGACACGTATGATGCCTTATGATGGATGGTTGGTTCGATAAAGCCTTGTTGAACGTAGGATTATGCAAAAAATCACTCGAATGGCTATGCGATCGTGGCGGAAATCGTCTTATAAATGTAAGTAATATTGAACTCTTCGAAGATCCTTTAGCTTCATGCTTAATAAAAAGATAGTATGTTATGTTCTTGTTGAGTCGCTAAATATGATCTTGCATGGAACCCAGAAAGAAAAAGAAAGATAAATAATCACATGACCCATAAACCGTTGTTGCTCAATGATGAATTGTATGCTTGCGTGCTTTAAAATGAAATACATGCCAGGTGAAGCAAAAATCCCAAATACTTGGGCGGTGAGTATGTCAAGCCTCAACTTGATGATCGTATGCTAAAACAGATGCTAAGTCTCAAGAATTGGGCGGTGAGTACATTGAGTTTTGGGTGATAAGATGCATGGTATCAAAGATGTGGGAAAGATATTGAGTAATCAGCATTCTATTATCATGTCGTCGAGGTAGAATGTTGATTACACTAAGATCCTGGATTGGGTAGATGATAATGTGAGCATTGGCTCAAGGCAAGATGGCAATACGAATGAGAAAGATGGCTTATTGAGAAAGATGGATTATTTTTTAGTTTTTATATCATGCATTATATGTTTTCTTCATAGATAAGTTGCATATATTTGTATGGTCATGGACAACTTGTCGACAAGGTGGTTCCTCGAACGGTATTTCGAGGCCTCGCAAATCTATTCGTCCTAGGGGGAACCTCATGCTGAAGTAGTAGCACGATGATTTGGGAACCTTCCGGACTGGGCTACCTACCCGCCGCTGAACTGGAGCCGTCTAACCATAAGTCCAAGATGGTGTGTAGTCAGTGACATGCATATAGATAGGTCGCATGGTAATGATGTCTTATGCATGTAGGGTAAGTTATGAATCATATACAAGGAATGATGTCGTATGTTGGTAAGAATTACCTGAATGGTGACACATATATTAAATTATGATATTGTTCCGAACAATATTTTGTGTAGGCAGGATAAGTATTATAAATGTAAAGGGATGGCTATACGATCGTGGGTAATAAATCACCAAAGGGTGATAACATATTGCTTTACATTATGTTGGCTATGAGATTTCCATGTTTTACTTCTTTTTGGACGTAAGAAATGAAATTGATCCTAAGGCAACGAGAAAGACCACTTTTAATAAAGTTTTATAACATGAATACTAATTGTTGTCTTCTTAGGTGAGTTAGGCCAACACTGCTCGCCAGCACATAGATTATGTACTGATCCATGTTTGTGGGCATCTTTACAAGTGCTCGTGCATAGGAAAATCATTTGATCAGTTCTTGGCATCAATGAATCGGATGGATGTGCAGAAGCTCTTCTTATACGACGATATCTTCTGCTATACGGGACATAATATATGGAACAGTGTGACACAGTTATACCAGTGAGATTCTAACCCAAGTCGGCATGTTCGGTTGTACGCCTAAGTGGAAATTAATTCAGTTGGCTATTCAAAGTCTTATAATCTGATGTAAACTCTGTACTAAATGACAAGTCTTGTGATCTATTACAAATAACAATAAAGAGACATATTTTTTTCATAACTTACTATGACTTCAATTTATCTGCTTGTTTTGTTGCGCTGTCGTTGTTTTCTGAAAAATACTAGGAACTGTAATTGTCATGCCCCAGTCCCAAATTATGCAGAACCGAGCCACGTGGCTTTGGCCAGCTACGTATTCAACCAGACTCTAGTCCGACTAGAATACGTATAAGCTGTTCGAAATGGTAAAACTATTACTACATCAACTCCATATCTCAATCCAAGTAACAGAAACATAATTAAGAGGAACATGAATACTAGCCTGCAGCCCAATAATCATACTCGCTCGAGTAGACTCAGAAAGATAATATGAGTATATAAATACTAGGCTACTAAGCAGATACAAAAAATACAGTAAATGAAACATATTCAACCTCAGTAGTTGATAATGCTACGGAATTTTGTTTCTTGCTAAACCAAGAGACTAAGGCCTTTCCTAGGAAATGACACGTACCTCTGGTACTTTTACGGTCTACTTTGCATCCTGTAATAATCCATATCCGAGTAACCAATCAGGTCAAAGGATTTGGTTTTAGGATACCACAAGCCGACTGTAGAAGTTCCTTTAAGGTATCAGAAGATACGCTTAACGACACTTAGGTGTGATTTCTTAGGATTTGCCTGGTATCGTGCACAGATACAAACATTGAGCATAATATCAGGGCAACTAGCAGTTAAATATAATAAGCTACCAATCATACCTCGATACTTACGCTGGTCGACAGGTTTGCCACGTTCATCAGAATCAAGCTTTTTGGATGTAGCCATTGGATTTCCGATTGGCTTTACATTGTTAAAGTCGTACTTTTTCAGTATGTCCTTCGTATACTTGGCTTGGTTGATGAATGTTCTCTTTGAGTGTTGTTTGATCTGAAGTCTTAGGAATAAGTTTAGCTCTCCCATAATACTCATTTTAAATTCACTATGTATACACTTAGCAAAATCTTGACAAAGTTTTTCATTAATAGAATAGAATATAATGCATCTACATATATTTGCACAAGAAGAATGTCATCATTTAAAGATTTGATAAACAAAGTTGTATCAACTCTTCATTTTGAAAAACTATTATCAAGTAAGAAGGCACTTAGGCGTTCATACCAAGCACGAGGTGCCTGTTTGAGTCCATAGAGTGCTTTCTTAAGCTTGAAGACATGATCAGGTTTTTGAAAATCTTCAAAACCAGGGGGTTGTTTCACAAAAACTTCTTCTTTTAAAAATTTGTTCAAAAATACACTTTTTACATCCATTTGAAATAATTTAAAATCATTAAAACATGCAAATGCACAAAACATGCGGATGGCTTCTAGTCTAGCAACAAGAGCATATATCTCATCATAATCAATACCTTCTTCTTGATTGTAACCTTGTGCCACTAGACGTGCTTTGTTGCTAGAACTTGTCCATCTTCACTAATTTTATTTCGGAACACCCATTTGGTACCAATTATTGATTGACCAATAGGTTTAGGAACGAGTTCCCAAACTTGGTTTCTCTTAAATTGATTTAGTTCCTCTTGCATGGTATCAATCCAAAACTTATCAAAAAAAGGCATCTTCTATATTCTTAGGTTCTATTTAAGAAATAAAAGCTACATTTGTTGCTATTTCAGAATCCCTAAGGGAGGAGCGTGTACTTACACCTTTTGATACATCACCTATGATGAGTATCTCTGGATGATCTGGTAAGAACTTTAATGAATCAAATTTTTGAGTCAGATATTCCACAAGATTCTTCTCAATTTTTGCTTGTACATCTTCATCATTACTGTCGCTAGATCTTTGACTATTGAGCTCATCAAAAGTAACGTTAATTTATTCTTCAACAAGCATAGACCTTTTATTGAAAATTCTATATCCCTTACTCTTAGCAGCATATCCGAGAAATATCCCTTCATCTACTTTAGAGTCAAACTTTTCCAAGTTATCCTTGGTGTTCAGGATAAAACAGCGACATCTAAATACTTTAAAATAAAAAATGTTTGGAATCCTTCCAAACCAAAGTTCATATGGTGTTTTCTTCGAAATAGGTCAAATTAACACCCTATTTAAAACATGACAGGATGTGCTAACAGCTTCTGCCCAAAAATACTTAGAAAGATTATGATGATTCAGCATGACTCTAGCCATTTCGCTTAGAGTACGGTTCTTCCGCTCCACAACACCATTCTGTTGGGGAGTTCTACGACAAGAAAATTCGTGGTAATATCCACTATCATCACAAAACTTTTTGAAATCAGAATTTATGAATTCGCCACCATGATCACTTCGGATACGAGTAATCATAAAGTCTTTTTCGCTTTGTACCTTTTTACAAAATATCTGAAATTCAAAAATAGCATCACTTTTGTTTAATAAAAAATAAACCCAAGTAAAACGAAAGAAATCATCAACAATAACAAAAGCATAGAGCTTATCGCCAAGACTAGCGACTCTACTAGGACCAAATAAATCTATATGAATCAACTGCAAAGATCTAGAAGTACTTACAGCGTTGATGGATTTAAATGTAGACCTATGTGCTTTGTTCTTTTCACAGTCAGTACATACCATATCTTTCTTGAATGGAATCTCGGGGAGTCCTTTTACCAACTTCATAGTGCTTAGTCTTAAAATAGTGTCCATATTTGTATGCCCTAGCCTCATGTGCCATAGCCAGCTTTCATCTAGATTAGCTACTAGGCATCTTCCTGCATTATTAGTACTCTCCAAAAAGAAAACATAAATATTGTCTTCTCTAATCCCTTTATATACGGGATCACCAGATGACATATCATATATGGTATATTTTTCTTTTACAAAATTGATACCATAACCATTATCAGCCAAATGACTTATGCTTAGTAGGTTATATTTCAATTCTGTTACTAGACAAACATCCTTTATTACTAGATAATGAGAAATACCTACAGTGCCATTACGAATAATATTACCTCTCAAATTATTTTTGAAGGAGACATATCCTTCTTTCTTCATCGATAGCATGGCGAACAAAGATGCATCACCAGTCATGTGCCACGAACATCCGCTATCGAGGATCCATTTGCTTTTAGCATGAGAGGGTTGATGGTCCACCTACAAAACAAGTAGATGAATCCTTTGGTACCCATTTACTGAAGGGTCCATATTGATTAGTCTTAGGTCTCCAAAATAAAGTGTAATTGTCAACAAGTTTCCTTGCTAAATAATACTGTGATATGTGTCTATATGTACCACAATATGTGCAAGTTAGTTTAGAACCAGTGGTGGTTGAAACTGTATTGACATACTTATTTGGTTTCTTGGAAAACCTATAAGTGAAAGCATGGTGATAGTTATGTTTCTTCCATGCTTTCTGATTTTTAGTCATCTTAGGTGTATGCTTAGCATTAGGACTAAACTTAGGCTGTGTCACAGGTATTGCCTGTTTGCCTAACTTGATTTTTAACTTTTTAGAAATTGCAACAGACTCTTCATATCTAGCAGTCATATCTGAGAGTCTTTGATCTGTGACTAAGTGCTTCTGCTTCTTTATGTCATATAACTCTTGTATTTTGACATAGTCTCTTTCTTTCTTATCAACCTTGAGGATAGCCTCATGATAGTCTACCTTGAGTTTGGCTATCTCTTCCGTGTTACCGGTAGTAGACGTCTCTTTAATATCTTCAATAAGATTGGACAGTCTAGCTATCTCGGTTGTGTATGCCTTAATCTTTTTTTGAGATTGCTTATACTTGTCAAGCACACTTCTGTGATCTTCAAGTATTTCGCTAAAGGCATTTTCTAATTCATCGAAAGTAAAATTATCATATAGAGGGTTTGAGGATACCTTATCAAATGCCATAAGACAGACATTGGCATTTCCGCAGGGTCTGTCCTCTTCCTCTGTATCACTGGCATCACTTTCATGCTAGATGCTTGTGTTAGCATATTTTCAACTGGCTGTTGCTTTTCTTCTTAATCTTGATCTGTCATATGGACTACTTTTCTTTGAACTTGGACAGTCCTTCTTCATGTGCCCTGACTTCTTGCATCCAAAGCATATGGTTTCATCTTCATTGCTTTCTTTGATATCTCTCTTCCTTCTGTTTGATTTCTCAAACTTTAGGAATTTCTTGAAGTTCTTCACTAGTAGGGCTTATACATTACCACTTGATAATTCTTTATCAGAATCATTGCATTTTGATTTTCTGGCTTGAGCTTTGAAGGCAATAGAATTTTCTTTTGGAGTTGCTTCTTCAAACTCTTGCAGATCAAGCTCATGGGTCATGAGCTTGCCCATCAGTGTTTCCAGAGACATGGTGGTGAGATCGTTTCCTTCAATAATTGTTGTTGCCTTCGGGTTCCATTTTTGGTTAGAGCCCGTAGCACTTTTCTGATCTTCTCATGATTGTTGTAATCCTTACCAAGAGATTGCAAAGGATTAGTAATATCAAGAAAACATGTGAACATCTGTGTAATTGACTCACCGGGTTTCATCTTAAAAGATTCATATTCCTGTGTTAGTCTACTGATTTTGGATTCCTTCACTTGGGAAGTACCTTTATGAGTTACCTCAAGAAGTTTCTAAATCTCGTGACACGTTTTACAGGTTGAAACTCTGTTGAACTCTATTTTGTCAATTGTACAGAATAGTGCATTGATGGCACGAGCATCTAGACTAGCCTTAGCTTTTTCAGCCTCTGTATATTTGTCATTAGGCTTGTCTACAAGCTGGCTGTCAACCACTGTAGGTGTCGGTTTCTTATAACCGTTAATCACTATAGAGCAAAGATCAAAGTCAAGAGACTTTAAGAAGAAAGTCATCTATGTTTTCCAGTAGGTATAGTTTGTAACATCAAATAGTGGGGGTCTATTTGTGGATTGCCCTTCACCGTTGAATATTGATTTTACGGCTGCCATATATATACTCTCTAAAGTTTGTTATATTATAATATAACTTGCTCTGATACCAATTGTAGGACCGTTGAGCACCTCTAGGGGGTGAATAGAGTGAGTGCGAGTGCACCAGAAAATAATTACCAATTTAAAATTAAAGCTATAACTATGGCAGTAAATAAAAGACAGTAAATAAATGTAGTAAGAGATAGAGAGATCAAACTCAGTGACACAGCGATGTATACTGGTATCCCTCTGAGAGGACTAATCCAGTCTCAAGTACTCTTGCTCGATGTTAATCCAATAAGGCACAAGCTAATTGAGAGCTTGCAGTCTCTTACAACACCGTGCTTGGTGACAAGTGCACGACCAAATTCACAACACCGTGCTTGGTGACGAGTGCACGACCGACTCCATAACAAAGATAATTGTTGTACTTTAAACAACCTCTTTACAACTCTTGAACACCAAAAGACTCTAGATTGAAGTAGATATTACTGACTTTTGGCTAAGAGGAGTATAGGTGTGATTTGAAAGCTTTTGATCGGGTGAAAACACTTATTGAATAGAGAAGAGAAGATGAAGAATGAATGTGTGATTTAAAATAAAAAACTCTCTCCTATTTATAGGTGTTTTCTGAGACCGAACTCGGGCAGAGTTCGGACCGAACTCGGACCGAACTCGGTTTGAGTTCTGTCTAGGAGAATTTTGAAATATTTGTCAAATTCTGTTGCAAAAATCATTTTGAACTTTTGGTAAAAATGAAATGGGAATAGGTAGGCTTTTTAGAAATATGGACTGAAATTAACCTAAGCCAGTATTACCTAGTCGATCTTACAATTTAAATCCTAGACTAAATAAAGATAAAATATATAATAAATTATAAAATGACTCGGACTGGATCCTATTGAAAGTAATCTTCAGATTGATGATTTATATGCTTAATGATGGAGTACGACGCTCGTTGATACTGATTTCACACGTCCTGAAATGATTAGCAGCAGTTCGTATATTTTGTGTATTGACTTAAGTTTATGTCGATTATTAAAATCGGGTGTGACCATGGAAAGGGCTTCCACGATATTACTGCGCCTGTGGATTTTGAGTCTTTAGTATCAGATATCCAATTTGCATCACTATATCCTTCGAGTACAACTGGGCATTTAGTATAATACAGTCCATAATCTTTGGTATCTCTTAGATATCTGAGTACTCTAATGACAGCTTTACAGAAATTTTCTTATGGCACTCGTATATCTGCTCACTTTGTAAACTAATTGAGCTATGTCCCATGACATACATTAGGCCCCCAATTATACGAGAATACTCCACTTGTGATACACTTTCTCTAGTATTTTATTAAATAAAGATTTAAATCTACTTGAGTCTTTGCAATGTTAATATTGTTTTGGTTATATTTTTCTAAAATCTTCTCAATGTAATGAGATTGAGATAATGTCAGTCTATCTGGTTTTTTAGAAATCTTATTTCTAAATAACATCTGCAACTCCCAAATCTTTCATACCAAATCATCTTTGTATTCCGGATCATGCTATTGTTGTTGCCTATTATTATCATACCATCTACATATATGCATATAATAACAAATCCAATTTTTGTATTTTTTAGAATATGCAATTTGTCATCATGAATCCATTTGGCATCATTACATTGTCAAATTTCTTGTGCAACTGTTTAGGTGCTTGTTTAAGTCCATGTAGAGACTTAAATAATTTTCGCACCTTTCTTTCTTTACCAGCTACTATGAATCCTTCTGGTTGATTCATGTAGTTTTTTTTCTTCCAAATTACCAATTAGAAAAGCAGACTTTACGTCCATTTGATGGATTTTTTGGTTGTGGAATGTTGTAATTGCAATTAATATCCAAATTGGTGTTATTCTTGTTACTGGTGAATACGTGTAAATAATATATCATTTCTTTGCCTTTGATTATATTATTTGACAACTTGTCATGCTTTATATTTATCAATAGTTCCATCAGCTTTTATCTTACTCTTGAATATCCATTTGTAGCCTAATGGCATACATCCTGAAGGAAGATCAACAAGTTCCCATGTGTCACGACCCGCATCTGATATAGGGACACGAGTTTGCGACAGTACCCAGCCTATGCCGCAGCATCGACGGTAGAACGCTGTCTAGGTCTAACTAAACTGACTAACAATATAAATACCATAACCTATCGAGATGGTTATCTCTAAACGGAGGACAAGTAATGAAAATACATCCATACTCAATCACAATACTCTGAGAAGGATAAATGGCAAGAAAAGATAAAAACAACATGATATAAAATATCCAGAAAAGTCTAACATAAAAATAATACATGTCCAGATAGTCTAAGAGTCATCTAACACATATTAAGTCTCAAAATAATAAACAAGCCAAGAGTCTAACTTGAGACAAAATCTAGTACAAATCTAGTTAATGAGTCGCTAAATAAGGCCCCTCTGCTGGAACTAGACCCTCATGAACCAGAGTCTTTTGATCTATGTTTACTACATCCGAAGGGTTGTAATAGGTAGGGCAACCGTCATCTGTGTCATCTAAAAATATATTCAGTCAGGATTGGAGCGAGATACATTTCTTATATAAGTTTCAGTAATATGATAAAGACTATGTAACAGTAAATAGAGATAATATACAAGATGAAGTGACATATACGTGAACATAGTAGGACATAAGTAAAACTGTAAATGAGTGTAAGAGCAAGAGAACATGATACGTCAGGTATAAGAATCAAGAATAATACTATTTATGTGAATAGGCACTAGTTTCAACATGTGGTCGTCTTAGAAACTTTATACAAGAGTTTATGGCCTGGTAATCATACATGTGGTGTATAATTAACACTATTCAAGGTTCAAGACTTGATACAATGAGGGTATTGATCACATATCTATGTTAATACTTCTCGCCCCCGACTAGTATAGTGGATCCAACCATGGCATGTTATGACACAAGATTCTCTAAGAAGGTCGTGGGCCTTTGTAGGAATCGGTGTCCATACAATTTACAAGAATAACAACCAGGCTTGCATAGTACACACCAAGATATATAAGGAATAATATCTCATGATGGGATCCAGAAATACTAATCCATGTAACCAATGTGTCAAGAAGTAAAGAATATCTACACTAAATACAAGAAACATAGAAGATGTCATAAAACAGAAAATTATCAGAGAATGTATTCGTCTGAGATCCTATGTAGAATATCAATAGTATCCGATACGGTACCTTGAAGACCTAAATATAGAATATTATATCAATACCAAGTTTTGGAAATGAATGCAAATCAAACAAGTCCAATTCTAGGTCATAAAGTCATTTCAAGGTCAAATTGGTCAAACGAGGTCAATTCTAGATTAAACTAGTCAAACATGGTGAAACTAGTTATTTCTAGGTTATATGTGTCTATATCCAAGCTATTGTGTCCATACACCATGTTTCTAGGTTTTACTAGTTATCATTGCATATGTGTGGGTTCAAAAGCCTATTACCTATGCATTAACTTATGGGTAATACCCAACTCATATACACTATCCAATTACCTTACCTACACAATTATACTTCTAATACCTTTACACATACATAACACACACACACACACATATATATATTTGGAATTTTTTTGGATATATATATATATATATATATATATATATATATATATATATATATATGGAACTAGGTAAATAGTTTATGAAATCGCTCCCACTGGGATTCGAACTCCTGACCACTCGGGCCACGTGCATCTTTCTCAACCACTAAGCTAGAGGTCATTTGCATATATATATATATATATATATATATATATATATATATATATATATATATATATATATATATATATATATATATATATATATATAAATATATATATAATATATATATATATATATATATATATATATATATATATATTAAAAGATCAGAACTTTATTCAATGTAGGAAAGAGTACAAAAAGCACTAAGTGTGCCTACATTTGATAGTAGCCTTCTCCACTTGTCTGTGGACTTCATTGATCAACATAGGAGTAGAAAAACCCGAATTTTCATATCTATTTTTGTTTCTGTTCTTCCAAAGAACCCATATCACCGCTGCTGCAACAATCGCCTTCTTGTGCTTGTTCTTCTTTCTCCACCAATCCCTCAGTCGCTCAATGAGAGTTCTTCCTCTGTCCCGAACCTTGTAAACTAAATGGATAGCTCCCCATACACCCCTAGCCAATTCTCCTTTATACAAAATATGGTCCAATGTCTCAATATCACTGATGAGGCAGCAGTGACACTTCGAAGCAAGACTAAAACCCAGACGTACGATGTTATCATCCGTAGGAAGTTTGTTGTGCAAAGTCCTCCAAAGAAGTATTGTCCATTTGATCGGGATACACGTGCTCCAGATATGAGCAAAGTCTGGCAATATAGGCCGCTGAACTCGAGCAATGTCCCATGCCGAAGCCACAGTGAACTTCCTGGCTTGAATACCCCAACTCCAGGTGTCTCCGATCGGATACATGTTGTGTTGCGCCATATCTCTACCCGCGATAAGTCTCTTCCATACATGAGAGGCGTTAGAGGTTATACAAACATCAAGAGGAGAAGCAATAGAGCAGTACTTCACCGTGAAGAATGTCGTCCAAAGACTGGTTTGGGTCATAAACTTCCACCATAGCTTAATGGTAAAAGCATTCATCATGTCCTCTAACCTTTTGATTCCAAGGCCTCCTTCTTGTTTAGTTTTAGCAATACGGTCCCATCCTAGCCACGTTCTCTTAGCCAGTCCTTCCTGAGCTCCCCAAAAGAAACTTGAGAACATGCTTTCCATTCGACGAAGAACCGCTAGAGGCGGATTACATGCTGCTAAAGTGTATACGGGAATGGATGTCAAGACCGCCTTGATCAACACAAGCTTTCCACCTAGAGATAGGATTTTGTTATGCCAACCCTCAAGCTTAATCCTGATGCGGTTGAGAAGCTCCTCGTACATTCCCCCATTGCGTTGCCCTGCCATGAGAGGACAGCCGAGATATGTAAATGGTGGCACACCAATCTGAAAACCAGTTCGAGCAGCCAACTCCGCACCCCTCTCGGTCAGAATATTCTTTGATATGTAAACAGAAGATTTAGCCTTGTTGATTAGCTGCCCCGAGATGGCCTCATAAGTAGACAAAAGATCTGTAATCTTCGATACCAAACGAAGATCCCCAGCCGAGAATAGAAGTAGGTCATCCGCATATGCCAAATGAGTGATCGCGGGACAACCACGAGGAGATGAAAAAGATGAAAACCCTTCTGTATCAGTCAACTTCTTCAGACTACGCGATAGAACCGCTGCCGCTATGATGAACAATGCTGGGGATAGGTAATCCCCTTGTCGAACGCCTCGGAAGGATTGGAAATATTTAGTAGATTCACCATTAATCAATGGTGCATACCACACATTGTTCACTAGGCGTAACATCATGTCCACCCATTTGTTATGAAAACCAAAGCGACGAAGCACCTTCAAAAGAAATCTCCAATCAACCCTATCATATGCTTTCGTCATATCAAGTTTGATAGCGGTGTTCCCTCCCCTATGTTTCTTGTTCATTCTCGCCATTATTTCCTGAGCTAGCAATATGTTATCGACTATCTCTCTACCTTGAACAAAGCCACTTTGTTCCGGTGAGATAAGATTAGGAAGAAGAGGAGCAAGTCGACGAGATAGAAGCTTGGAAATTATTTTGTTCATAACCGAACACAAACTTATTGGCCTATAATCACCAAAATTTTTAGGGAATTTCACCTTGGGGATCAAAACAAGAGAAGTGTTTGTAATCGACCGAGGAAGTGCAAACCCGTCAACAAACAAACCAATCGCCTCGACCATGTCCGGACCTATAATATCCCAACAAGCAATGAAGAAGAGAGGGATAAATCCATCTGGCCCTGGCGTACTGTGCAGATCCAGCGACTTAATCGCGTCAAGAATTTCATCAGAAGTTGGGGCCGTAATCAACAAATCATTGTCTTCATCCGTCACAAGAGAGGGTATATTCAGAAACAAATCACTATGCTCCTGGATGTCTCCTCGTTGATAGAGTTGCGAATAAAACTCTTTAGCATATGCATGAATCAAGCCTTTATCTTTTAATATCTTCCCATCTTCAGTAGTAATAGAATGGATTTGAAGAGATCTTTTGCGATTAGTAACACATCCATGAAAGTAGGCAGTGTTCTTGTCGCCCTCAAGATCCCATTTAATCCTAGCCTTCTGCTTCCAGTATGCTTCTTCAATGCTAATACGTTGTTTAAGCATGGCAGTAGCTTTGGCCAACTGTTGATGACTCTCAACAGTATTGACTTGTTCATGATTGATTTCTGCAGCCAACACAGCATCCTCCGCTTGTTTAACCTGCTGAAAAATGTCACCATAGGTAGAACGACTCAATGCAGATAGAACCTTAAGGCAAGCATCAAGACGAAGAGCAAATCTAGTAAGGCCAAGTTTGTGATCAACCGAAGTCCAGGCTTATTGAACCATGGGATTGAAATCCTCATGTTTCACCCAGAAATCAAGAAAACAAAATTGTTTCTTTCCCATGGCCGAATTAGATCTGTAAGTGATCAGTAAAGGAGCATGATCCGATTCAGCTCTATTGAGATATTCAACTGAAGATGAAGGAGCCCAGTCTAACCAGTCATTATCAACCAAAACCCTTTCCAAACGTGATCCCCGACGACCATCACGTTTTGACTTGATCCAAGTGTAGCAACTACCTGTGTATGGAAGCTCAGTTACCCCAGTGGCGAGGGTAAAGTTGGCAAAGTCTTCAATGGACAATTGGTCAGGGATGCGACCTCCAATTTTCTCCTCCGATCGTAAAATCGCATTGAAGTCTCCTCCGATCGACCATGGACGATTGAGCGAGGGTTGCATATATGATAATTTATCCCAGAGCAATCTTCGGCCTTCTTTGGTGTTATCCCCATGGACAACAGTCACAAATACAGAAACAGGCAGCTTGGGATAAGAAAGAGAGACCGTCAAAGCCTGATCAAACGAGTCATGCAAGAGTATATCACAGTCCGACTTTGCCATGACCCATATGTTGCCCCTCTCATTCGAAAAAGCCTTCGAGAACCCCAACTTTAACTAGTAACGAAGAAGTTGACTGCTATCAACCTTAGGCTCAATGATGCCAATGAAAACAATCTTGTGAATCCTCACTAGGGTTTTAATTCTTTTGATAGTCGTTTGGTTGGCAATACCCCGAACATTCCAGATGAGTGTATTAAGCATTAAAGGGATGGGTGATTGTACCAGTGAGTGCTTTCTTTGTTGATTGCCTAGTGACTCGATCGGAAGGTTCGATCGCCTTCGTGGCTTTCCTCCGCTTTTGCTGAGCAACTAATGCTTCTGGGGGTGTGGCGCGATCAATTTCTGCCCCTGACTCATCCTGACTCCCATCTGCTTCCCCGTCATCCGCAAGGTCTTCACGCTCGGCCTCATCCGCCCAGCTACCTATGTGGTGTTGTGGAAGAATGGTGAGGTTTGGAGACAGAATTTCTCCCTCCTCAAGAGACAAACCAACTTCTGAGCTATGGTTGATGACATCAGCAACACCCGGCTCCTCATTAATGACTTCAACCGCCACTTCTTCATTTGGATTATTATCAAGTGCACCAGACGTCTGCCCATGCACGGGAGAATGTGTGACGTGATTGATAGGAAGGGAATCTTGAGGGATGGTGGAGTCAATGGAATTAGCCACTTGAGCATTAGAGGGGCTTATATCCGGCAGTGAAGGAGAACCTTTGTCGTTACCTGTGTCTTCACCTTGTGGCTGGGGAGAGGTATCTTGATTTAGTATAGAAGGCCCAGCTTCTGGCTGCCTATTGTCATGAGTACGCTGCAGTATGGACGTGACCTTCAGTCCCTTCGATCATGTCTTCAAGACCACCACCTCACCCTCAGATTATTGCTGCGCGTCTTGTTGAATAATCTCCTTGCCCTTGTTCTTCAGTTTACAGCCAGTAGCAGTGTGTCCTTGATGATAACAATGAGAGAAGTAAAGTGGTGTATATTCATATTCTATGTTCTGCCAGAAACTTCTTCCTCTCGAACGATTGATCCGAATACGATATTGCAATAGCTTGCTCGCGTCCACCTCCACGAAGATATGGGCCCTACTCGGCCGAGAAAGATCAGCAGTAGCTTAATCAATCTTGAGTGGTGTACCAATGGCTGAAGTAATAGCAAATAATGCTTCTTTAGCGTAGAGATGATGAGGTAGATCAGGAAGATCCACCCAAACAGGCATGAGAGAAGATTCCACCATTGGAGAGAAGTTCGGGTCCCATTTAAAGACTCTCATCGGAGCGCGAGAGATGAACCAAGTATCTTTCGACCGAAGACGAAGAAAATCTTCCTCAACAGAAGGCCTGATGAGAATATGTTTACGATCAATGACTCCCGCCTTGATGTCTCCTTTGAACTCAAACCCAGATAAGGCTTTGCGGATGATCTCAATGGACGGCTTACTGTGGGAGAATTTTCCCACCAGCACAAACCGTAGGGGAGACGCTAAGGTCGATTCTTCATCATCCGAGAAGGAGATGGCTGGTGCTCCTTTGTATGTTGACACAGATCTGGCGGCCAAGCGAGGAGGGTCCTATGCCCGACCGGAGACCGCATCGACAAAGGATTTAGCCATCCTTCAGTGACACCGGCCCGGCCAAAGGCCTAGCCGGAGTCGAAAAGAGGCTGAGATCTAGCAGGAGCTCTGGGCACGGTGCACTCTAGGGCAACGCGCGATTCTATCATATATATATATATATATATATATATATATATATATATATATATATATATATATTATATATGATACACCAAAAGAACTCCTATATAAAAAAAAAATAAGTAAATATATATATATATATATATATATATATATATATATATATATATATATATATATATATATATATAAAAATATATATATATATATATATATATATATATATATATATATATATATAGATATATATGAGACACCAAAAGAACTCCTATATGTACATGATATATATATATATATATATATATATATATATATATATATATATATATATATATATATATATATATATATATATTTTAATATATATATATATATATATATATATATATATATATATATATATATTATAGGAACACTAAGTTTTATTGATAATCGTGAGTCCCAACTCAGGTTACAATAGTGGGAGGCATAGCTCCAATTACAAAAGATATAGTCTAAACTCCTTAAATATCAAAAGGAAATATAGCATGAGAGCATTTCACCATAGCTTTCTTAATTTGCCTTTTAACTTCGAAGATCAGTTGATCACTCCCATATCCATAGTCTTCATATCTCATTTTTATTCTTATTTTTCCATAACACCCACACAATAGCACCAGCAGTGATATTCTTGATATGTTTATTACCTCTTGACCACATCCTTCGAAGCCTCTGATCAATTGGGGATGATCCAGTATTCAGATTTAGAGATAACATAAAATATTTCCAAACTGGATCAGCTAAGGCACCTTCAGATAAAACATGACTAGTAGACTCCATTTCAGGAATCAAATAGCAATGGCAAGCCGATGCTAGGTGAAACCCTATTTTCTGAACAACATCATCCGTGGGAAGTCTCTGCAATAAGATTCGCCATAAGAGAATCGACCATTTAGCCGGTATACACGATCCCCATATGTGCTTAAATCTCCTGTCAGTATCATAATGAGTCCTGATACAGTCCCAAGCTGATGTCATAAAAAAAACACCAGCTCTACCCGGACTCCAAACATAATTTTGAAGACCTTCATGATCCATTTCTAATGCAATGTGCTGATCTCCCAATTCCCTTCCCTTGATGAGACGTTTCCATATATGTGAGGCATGCTGCGGGATAATAGCTTCAGATGGGTGAGTAGAAGGATAATATTTGGCTTTCATAAAATTGACCCAAAGAGGTTGGGTCGATCTAAGCTTCCACCAGAGCTTGACAGTCAGTGCATCCATTACATCTTGCAATCTACGAAGACCAAGCCCTCCTTCTTCCTTTGGGGTAGTCACTTTTAACCAGGAAACCCATGTCCTCTTATCGTGGCCATTCGAAGAACCCCATAAAAAACTCTGAAACATATCTTCAATTCGTTTAATCACACTCACAGGAGGGTTGCAAGCTGCTAGAGTATAAACTGGGATCGAAGTAAGAACCGAATTGAGTAATATCAGTCTACCACCCATCGATAGAGATTTGTGATGCCAGCCTTTAATCTTGTTTCTGATTTTAGTCACCAAATCATCAAACATTGATGCATTTCTGATACCCGCCATCATAGGTGCTCCCAGATATGTAATAGGGAGATTAGTAACTTTGAAACCAAAAGATGATTTGATTTCTGCCAATCTGTTAGAAGTAATACTCTGAGAGAGAGAGATATATACCAGATTTCTCTATATTCACCTTCTACCCCAAAACTTTCTCATATTGATGAACCACATTCATCAATTTTTGAATGGATCTCTTTTCACCACTAGAAAAAAGCAACACATCATCGGCATACGCAAGATGCGTAATAACAGGACAACCACTCGGGGAATAGTAAGGAATAAAAGAAGATTGCACCTTAAGTTCATTCAGCTTAGAACTGAAACCCTCCGCAGCAATAACAAAGAGTAAAGAAGAAATTGGATCGCCTTGTCTTAATCCACAAAGGCTCTTGAAAAACCTCGAAGCATTACCATTAATCAATGTGGAGAACCAGACATTGTCCAGGAGATGAAGAATCATATTAAGCCACTCATTGTAGAATCCCATCTGTCTGAGAACTTTCAAAAGATATCCCCAATTTACTCTATCATAAGCCTTGCTCATGTCCAACTTTAAAGCTGCATTGCCCCCCCAATATTTGTGATTAATCATGCTGATCATTTCCTGGGCAAGGATGACATTATCTACAATCTCCCGACCTTTAATAAATCCACTCTGTTCTGTGGAAATAAGTCGAGGGAGAAAAGGGGATAATCTACGAGCCAAGAGCTTAGAAAATAGTTTATTCACAAAATTGCATAGACTTATAGGTCTGTAATCTTTCATAGACTTTGGGTCAATCATCTTCGGAATAGGAAGCAAATGAGTGCTAGTGATAGATCTCGGAAAGGCAAATCCATCGAAAAAGAGATGTACTGCCTCAAGCAAGTCATGTCCAATAATCTCCCATGCAACTCTGAAGAACCAC